>CAUYLG010053789.1:0-68553 GCA_963573385.1 Cacajao melanocephalus | reverse complement strand
CCTGGCAACAGAGTGAGACTCTGTCTCAAAAAAAAAAGAGTATCAATGAATATCTCCTTATTTCAAAAAATATTTAAAAAATTAGAATGTCCAACTTGCTCAATAACGATCACCTTAAATAATGCAAAATGTATTACTAATATGAGCCATCATGTTCCCAAGATGTAAATGAGTCAAATAAAAAGCAAGTATCATAGTTTCTAGGATGAAATCTCTCTTGGGGAGGGGAAAGAAAACATTTCTTAATAAAAGCTATGGCAAATGATTTTCTTGTACCACTTCTAAGAAATATTAGCATATATACCCTTTCCTTCTTGTACAAAGGAAAAGTGATTCAATGAACTTGTTAAAGCATATTTTAGCAAAAAAACAAAAAAAAAAAAAGGAAAGAAAATTCAAGTGTTTGCTTTGGCTTACAACTTCAGGTGACTTAAAGCAAGCACGACAGTCCACAATGCTTCAAGTATTAATCCTACTGTAAGTAAGTGGACCCCATTGTTCCAGAAAGCAGCAAAGGAAATTAGACTCTGATTAAAGTTTTTAAAAATTACTATTGCTTTACGACAAGTAAAAATCAAATGGTTAGGTCTCCTTTTGATGCTACAATAATGAAATTGGCAAGGGGATCTGGCATATAAGTTTCTAACTGTGTCTGACCCATCAAATCTGAGTTGCTAAATAAATTTGCTAATGTAGTGGTTGGCTACAGAAATGTAATAAATCAGTATAAAGTCGGAACATTTCTTTAAAAGCAGCAAGATTATAAACAGTATAATTATCAAATACTATTAAAAAGTGCTATACTTGAATTTCACTGTTAGTTGCGTTAATGGAGAAAGGTTGGTGGAGGAAAAAAGGTTAAAAATTATAATTGGGCCACAGAAAATCTCTTTCTAAGTTAATATAATCATATCAGGGAAATTTCACTAAGCCAGATATAATTAAATACATTTTTACCTGTACAGAGATAATGTAACCATGTAAGTTTCCTTCCACTGAAATGCTGGCTATAAAATAATTCAAACTGTAAAAAAAAAAAAATCACATTATTTCTAGCTACTATAACTTACCTAGTTAATTAACACTATAAAACAAAAGCAATAAAAACCATTCATATTAGAAAAGACATTATAGCCCATCTGGTATACCATCTCCTTTTACAGAGGAGAAAGCATGTTTCTGTGGTCCCTAATCAAAGTCATACACATATTATTCCAGCTCTTTTAATCGACAACCTGTTCTAGAGTTTTCTCCCCTAAACCACCGCACTGCAAACTCGACTTTCTGTATGAAATCAGAAATGACACAGTCAGTGACTCATTACCATTTCTGAATGATACTATCGTGGATTTTATAAATTCCACTTACTAACCAAACACAGCAACATATACATTTCACCATGAAAACAGAAACCCTACCTTCATTTTTTTTTTTTGAGATGGAGTTTTACTCTTGTTGCCCAGGCTGGAGTGCAATGGCAAGATCTCGACTCACTCACACCTCTGCCTCCTGAGTTCGAGCAATTCTCCTGCCTCACCCTCCTGAGTAGCTAGCTGGGATTACAGGCGCCCATCACCACCTCCAGCTAATTTTCGTATTTTTAGTAGTGACGGGGTTTCTCCATGTTGGCCAGGCTGATCTCGAACTCCTGACCTCAGGTGATCCACCCACCTTGGCTTCCCAAAGCTCTGGGATTACAGATGTAAGCCGCCACACTCGGCCCCACCTTCATGTCTAATCTCCCATTTGCTAACATCTAACTTCCACATCCAATCAGACATAAATACGAAGTTTTACAGTGTGTCTCTGGATATTCTTTTGCTGATATTGTTGCTCACAATTAAATTTAAATTCTATTAATGCAGCCTTGAAATTTTAAACATTCCTCCGTAGACTGAATGTGTAATTACAGGACAAAAATACACATTGCCTTTTTCTTTAATAAAGAGCTAGTACATAATAAAAACTGGAAAAATGAGGCTGGGCGAGGTGGCTCAAGCCTGTAATCCCAACATTTTGGGAGGCTGATGCAGGCGGATCACGAGGTCAGAGATTGAGACCATCCTGGCCAACATGGTGAAACCCTGTCCCTACTAAAATACAAAAAATTAGCCGGGTGTAATGGTGTGCACCTGTAGTCCCAGCTACTCGAGAGGCTGAGGCAGAAGAATCACTTGAACCCAGGAGGTGGAGATTGCAGTGAGCCAAGATTGCGGCACTGTACTCCAGCCTGGGCAACGAGAGCAAAACTCCATCTCGAAAACAAAACAAAACAAAACACAAAACTGGAAAAATGATACTGAATGTGAAAAAGATAAAAATTCAATTTCTTTATAAAACTAAAAAATGAACTGCATTATGCCATAGTTCAGAATTCTGGACAAACTTTTGGCATGATATACCATATGTAACATACTTAAAGCTTTTGTTTGTATATCGAACTTTACCTTTTGTACTTTAAAAAGGAAGTTCACATAAAGCAGTCAGCAATGACTGACCTATCAGCTATATACTATGGCCACCCCTTAACAGCAAAAGTTAATAGCTACAGCCAAGAAAATCAGTCAGTTCTTTCGGTGGTTACGACTCCAGGTTTGCCTAGTCCCTGGGAGCTGAAATTTCTTGAGGATGTTGCAGCATCCTCCTCTACCAGCAGATCCACCAATTCCTTTGCAGGAAGAATGGGAAACGACTAGCCCTGGAATACTTCAGCTTGACTGCTTGGTTCCAATCCAGACAAACAGCAAACTGAAATACATCGTACAGGCATTTCACAAGTATGATCTGACTAATTAATAATCCCCAGGGTATCAATAAAATTCAGTCACTACGATATATTCACAATTTATCTATAAAATATTTACAATGAATCTCTGGACAAAAGCAAAATCAAACTTTTTAAAATATTTCATTTTTTTTCTCAAAACACTTTTGGAAATGAGAAATTCCAGTTTAAAAATGCCCATAATTTAAAGTGCAAAGCTGGCTTTAAGATGTATATTCCAAGCTTTAAAACATGTTTTACCTCTTCAGTAGTACTATTTGGTAAAAGTTTTACTGATAAAAATATCAACATGCCAAAAGAAGATACTGATTCATCCTTACATTTATACTCTGACCTCAAAGACTCTCGTATCTATGGGTCAAGAACAGACTCCAATAAATTCATCAACTCATGTGGTTCTACAAAGACCAAAGTTATAAAACCTTCCTTGATTCTATCATTAAAATAATTGTGTTAGCAAAGCTTATTAGTAAGAAATACATGTTGACTAAACTTCTTATTTTAAAATAAGTAGGATAAAACCCAGCATTTTTCAAATACTGTTTAAGGGCATTAATTAGATCTCAAAGAGCCTTAAAAATTAACATTTCATATTCAATGAGTTTATTTACCTCTAATATATAGCTACATTAATATATACTACTTTAGATACTTCTTAATATTATTCAGGTTTTGGCCTAGGTAAAAAAGAAATATAACAATTAAGATTTGTTGGCCTAAAGTGCAAAATGAATTACTTTTAATTACAGCTTTAATTCCAAATTTATTCTGAAATACTTTGGTGTCAATAAAAGTAAATTTTGATAAATAGTTATATTTAAGGTTAAGATATAAAAAATGCAAATCACTAAGGCAGGATGAATTAATTTACATGTGAAAACTGTGCACTGTTAAGTATACAAATGGAGTTCAAGCCTATGTATCTAAAAACTTGGACTTACCAGAAAAAAAAAGAACTCCCTCTACTGGTAATCAGAGACAATCCAAACGGAGAGAACAGTATTTTTGGAATCAGAATTTTACAGACAGAAAGAACCTCACTTCCTATCTGTAAACGGAGGAACTAAAACCTGATGAAGGCTATACATCAAAAGATAAAGTTTAGGGAGTTAAAAACTATAAACGGAAAATAATTATTTCAAGGAGAGAGAAAAGAAAAAACTAAAGGAAAACTTCACGTCTGCCAGCTCCTAGGATTTTTTAAGAGAAATGTAAAAGACTGCCAATGGGTGGCTCATGCCTGTAATCCCAGCACTTTGGGATGTATCCTTTCTGTAAAATTTGTAATAACCTTGGGTTATAGTCTTCTCATCCAAAATCCTCTTCTTCACATAGTTTCTAATATAGTCTGTGATATAATCTCTTTTCAAAGATGATGTAAGAAGTCCTAATTTAGCCTCCTATTCTGAAAGTCTATCATGCTTGCCTTCCTGAAATCTACCTGACTGGTTATAGGACTCTCCTCTACTATTTCTATGAAACTACGACCACTATCAACCCACCCCTGTTACTACTTATTCTACTAGCAGTTATTTCACATATATTAACCTACATTATAGGACAGAAATAAAAATATTGCAAGGGTTGAATGAGGTATTTGCTCAAAATTCAAAAGGAAAACTAGTGATATTTTAAGCGCTGAATTCTAAGCTTTCTTCTGATATCAAAATTTTTATAATTTAAAACTGCTTAATAGCAGAATATAGATTTATTCAAAATAAGAGACATGTTTTGACAAAGAACTGTATGACATTCTTAGCATTTTAGTTTTAATATTAGTAACTACAATAACTTATATTCTTCCTCAAGGGCAGACTGACTATAATTTGTGAATCTATTTTTATCACAGGAACCCTTAAGACCTTGAAAAAATATTTAAGGTGATATAATAGGAAGACAGTTGTTAAAATTCCTTTAGTCTTCTAATATATTTCCTGCAAACTTACCATCTGTACACTTTTTTCTAATTCCTGGGGAATTGCAAATGTAGATGAAGGAGCCTGAGTAAGAGGCCACGCACCAGCCTAGAAGGAAAAATAAAATAAAAAGCTAAACAGATCAACATCTGAATTGAAGCACTTATTAAATAATCTAAGCATCTAAAACATTTTTTTCCTTCTCAAAATGTTGATGAAATCTGAGTATTTCTATCATGGCACATTTCATTCCAAATCAATAGGACTTCTTTGTTTTTTGAGACGGAGTCTCGCTCTGTCGCCCAGGCTGCAGTGCAGTGGCACAATCTCAGCTCACTACAACCTCCGCCTTTGGGATTCAAGTGATTCTCGTGCCTTTGACTCCCAGTAGCTGGGATTACAGGCACATCCCACCAAGCCTGGCTAATTTTTGTATTTTTAGTAGAGATGGGGTTTCCTCGTGTTGGCCAGGCTGGTCTGGAACTCCTGAGCTCAAGAGATTTGCCCCTCTTGGCCTCTCAAAGTGCTGGGATTACAGGTGTGAGCCACCATGCCCAGCCCAAATCAATAGAACTTTGGAAGCCACAATCTACTAACAGCACCAAATGTAATCGGGTATCCATTTATGAATCCTTTGTATCAAAGTACTGAAATGATTAGTAAATGGTCATAGTAAAACACATATTCATACCTGGAGAACATATATTTGAAAACTAATTCCCAAATCTATTACTGTGTCTTGGTTTTTGATAAAATTGTTGAACTTATTGTTGAGATCAGCGCTGACACTCATATCTGTATACATCCGATGTAGCTTGCTGGTAAACTCATAACCACAGGCTTGCTATAAAAAAGTTTTAGAAAATATATGACTTTAAAAGAAAAATAGTAAGTCATATTAGTTAATAAGAATGTGTCACTATTGCTAGGTCTTTGGTCAAAGGTCCTTGCATTTACACTTACACCCAAGGACTAGTAATATATTCTTCATAACCCAAAGCAACTAATCAAAACCTTTCAAACGTCCTTTCTTTTTAAAGGCATATTTTAATAGGTGAATGAAAACCACCTATCTACGAACAATAAATCTCCTCTTAAACAAAAACTTTTTTATACAGTCATCTCTTATTTCGGCACTGCAAAATGCCCCAATAATATACATAAGATACCGTATAAGGATTTTGTTGTGTTTTGTTTTAAAGACACAGGGTCTCACTGTTGCCCATGCTGCAGTGCAGTAACTACTCACTGGAGCCATCACGGTACACTACAACTTCAAACTCCTGGGCTCAAGTAATCCTCCTATCTCAGCCTCCCAGTAGCGGGTCTACTGGCATATGCCACAGCTGTGGGTCTTATAAGGTTTACAGATAGTATCAAATGAAAGATTACATAAATGATTACTGGGAATACTCCAGCCAATAGACAACTGTAAAAGAGCTATTTAGGTATATTTTTAATAGCATCTACTGAGTGATGAAGAAAACTATTTCTTTAAAATTATTCAAAATTCTGTCATTACTAGGTCAGAAAATCTGAATCTCTAATCTCGAAACATAAAAGGCTCCGTGTTCCATTAACATTACCTTTTTTTTTTTTTTGCAATTAATTAATTTATCTATTTAGAGACAGGGTCTTCCTCTGTCACTCAGGATGGAGTGCAGTGATGTGATCATGGCTCACTGCAGCCTCAACGTCCCAGCCTCCAGCAATCCTCCCACCTCAGCCTCCGGAGTAACTGGAACTAGAGGCACACACCACCACACCTGGCTAACTTCTGTGTTTTTGGTACAGACAGGGTTTTGCCATGTTTTCCAGGCTGGTCTCAAACTACTGAGCTCAAACAATCTACCCGCCTTGGCCTCCGAAAGTGCTAAGATTATAGGCGTGAGCCACCATGCCTGACCAACAGTACTTTTAGAAATTAAAAGCTAAGTTTTTTTTGTAGGTTTAAAAAGGAGCACACAGCAACTGGAAGCAGTGGTACACGACTGCTGTCCCAGCTGCTCAGGAGGCTGAGGCGAGGGATTGCTTGAGCCAAGGAGTCAGAGTGAGCGTGGGCAACATAGGGAGACCCTATCTCTTATAAAAAGAAAAAGGAGCACATATTATATTCGAAATGTCTACTATGCAAAAAAAATTTAACTACTGAATAACACAAGATAAATAAGAACCTACTAGCACTTACTTGTCAGTGTATAAGCAAGCTGAAATGATGTAAAAATAAACTGAAATGGAACTGCATTCCAAAACTGTACTTAAAGGAATATTTTAAGTGTATTCATTTATAAATAGCAATAATCTTTTATTGTTAATACTGATTAGTTTGTCAATCTTTTTTTTTTTTTTTTGAGACGGAGTCTAGCTGTGTCACCCAGGCTGGAGTGCAGTGGCATGATTTCGGCTCACTGCAACCTCCCCCTCTTGGGTTCGAGTGATTCTCCTGCCTCAGCTTCCCAAGTAGGGATTACAGGCATGTGCCACCATGCCTGGCTAATTTTTGTATTTTTAGTAGTGATGGGGTTTCTCCATGTCGGCCAGGCTGGTCTTGAACTCCTGACCTCAAGTGATCTGCCTGCCTCAGCCTGCCAAAGTGCTGGGATTACAAGCATGAGCCACCGTGTCCAGCTGTGAATCTTCATATAAACATATATATCTTGTCCTTTTAATACAGTATTTGTATAGCCCACTGTGTGAATATACGAATATACACTGAACCAGATGACTTGTTTCCTGTTACTGCATACAATGCTGCAATGAACATCTTCATGTGCTTGCGAATGAATTTCTAGGACAGTACAGGATTAAAGACTTACATTACCTTTAATTTGTTGATCATGGCTTCTTCAGAGTCCATAGACATGGATAACCCATGAATTAAACGTTTTGCCAGCATTCTTGCGTAGAACTACGTTTAAAAATATTTTTTTAAGATTACTTCCTTTCTAATGATTTAGCATTCAGTAATAAAGTTGACTAAAACACAAATGAAACTTTTCTGTTCACGACATACCTTTTGAAAGACGTCCTTGTCATCAATGTATTTGAACACCGTGATGAAGCTGGTGAGCCTGTCTTCTACTTCATTCTCTGTCATCCCTTTTGCCGACTTCTTCAGTAAGTTGTCACAGTATTTAGCAAGCTCAAGTAGAAATTGATAATAAATCTTACAAAGGGTGCTTCTGTATATATCACGCCTCAACGGAGGCAAAGTGGTGATAGACTATAAGTTCAATGGACAGAGTTTTTGCTGTTTTTTTAGAGACTGAGTCTTGCCCTGTGCCCAGGCTGAATTGCAGGGGACAAGATCATAGCTCACTGCAGCCTCAAACTCCTAGGCTCAAAGGATCCTCCTGCCTCAGCCTCCCAAGTAGCTCGGGCTACAGGTATGCACAACCACACCTGGCTTCAAAAGCTCTATGTAATAATCATAAATGTAAACTAAATAAAATATACATCATAAAGTTTTTAAAAAAAACTAGAACAAGTCCCAACATTGAGTCATCACTTACTGATCAATAAAGCAACTGATATAAGTAACATAAATTTTTAAAAGAACACCCAGGTGAGTTTTGAGTGGTTTTATAATTTGACATTGAACAAGTACTTTAAAAAAATGTTACAAAAGGCCGGGCGTGGTGGCTCACGCCTGTAATCCCAGCACTTTGGGAGGCCGAGGAGGGTGGATCACCTGAAGTCAGGAGTTCGAGACCAGCCTGACCAACATGGTGAAACCCCGTCTTTTAAAAGATAATAATAAATAAATAAAAATGTTACAAAAACCTTGTAAAATTATGTTTCCGTCAAAGGCTACCCAAACTTTATCAGCAGATTTCCTTTAGATTTCAGATTTAACAGAATCTACATGAAAAGTAATGCAAATTATTTCAAGATAGACATATATTAAAACCCAAACTTTGTAAACTGAAATACTTTATCCTTTGGTTATTCTTTAAGAAAAGACACATGGCATACTGCATTCCTTACATAAATGCCAAATTATATACAATGTAGATAATTTTCCTTCTATTTTTCTGAGAAATGTTACAAAAAATTAATTTGATATTCTCAGTTTTCATTTTCTAATACTGACTTTTCATAAGATTACTTTTAAGCAACAACCAAACTTACCAGTTCAGGTGCTTTGCAAACAGACTTAGGCTCTCTGTAATTTACAACTGATGTAAGTGCCTAAATAAAAGACAGGCCATAATTAACCACCAGCCACAGGGAAAAAGTACAGCTAGTTCAATGTAAGCCATAATCTGTACATCCAAAATTACCTTGCCACGTACAACACAGCATTGCTGGTAGTTTGTTAATATTTTCACACCTAACATGATAGACTCCTCTGACTTTATTCTCTAATTACAAAATAACTATACATCTTGTTGCTATTGTAAGATACTCTGTAACTCATTACTGAAATCTGAAACAGATAAAGTAACACTACTTAAAAAAATTTTACACTCTTGTAAGCAACTTTCAAGTATACAAAAGTTCATATAAAACATATCTATTTTCTCTTCAAATATTATTCAATATAGCCTAAGTATAATGAAAAAAATCAATATTCTAAATTTTTTAATTCTGCAGGTCTATCCAGAAGGTACCAGATTAAAAATTTCCCTTATATAGCATAATCATGGGAAATTCCATAAACATTCAATTTTACTATTCAGTTAATAATTTAAGTTATATTGCTGGGTGCAGTGGCTCATGCCTGTAATCCTAGCACTTTGGGAGGCCAAAGCAGGTGGATCACGATGTCAGGAGTTCGAGACCAACCTGGTCAACATAGTGAAACTCTGTCTCTACTAAAAATACAAAAATGAGCTGGGTGTGGTGGCACGCGCCTGCAGTCCCAGCTACTTGGGAGGCTGAGGCAGAAGAATCGCTTGGACCCAGGAGGCAGGGCTGCAGAGGACCAAGATCATACCACTAAACTCCAGTTTGAGTGAAAGAACAAGACTTCATCTCAAAATAAATAAATTATTTAAAAGTTATTATTTCTATTTTGACTTTCATATTTAAATTACTTAATCTCCATGTCTAGATCAGAAATCTCATACTTAGAAGTCTAATCCTGAAACTGCCTAAAGAATGATAGAGCTTTATACACTTTTACTATGTATGTATTTAAAACTTACCTTATCCAGCGCACTCATGAAGTGCTGATCACCATTCAAAACAGTATTGATAAGTTGAACAAATTTACCATGTACTTCCAAAACTGACTCCACAAATAGTGTTGGCATCTAAAAATATGAAATATAAGTACAAAACCACATTTTAAGAGGTTCAAGGATAAAACTACTAGGCTTATAAAAGACTTAAGAGTAAAATTTTCCTAAAGGAAATTATGTTTTACATATGCACACTTGTCAGAAAATTGTTTTAGCTAAGACAGTCTGAAAAATTTTAAACTTTGGTGTTTAAAATAGCTTGTCATTCAACACGACAAGCTAATTTCATAGACTGTCTAGTACCTGCCAGACGAACCCACCAAAAGCACATTTTTCTACCGTGTTGAAATAACTTATCTTAAGGATAATAAGATCTGAACTATCAGGTCTATCACTTTCATAGAGGCTTATATAAGCAAAGACTGCCTGCAAAGTCACTGAAGGCTGAAAGAGAGGAGAGTTACAAAGCCAGTAACCCTGAGAACAGAGACCCTTTGAACTGGGCAAGACAATCCCTCACATCTCAGAGAGAAGAAATACCTAATAAGTGGGAAAACTCACTTCTGCACTGTTAGGTATTTCTAATACCTAATATTAGAACTATTCTTAGTTAACTTCTTCATGGCAATAACCATGAAGAAGTTAACTAAGTCAGCTGGATTTGAGTCTACTACAAATGTATTCACTTATGTTTCCACCTCCCAGCCTTGACACAAAATTCTATGCTTCTATGTTCAACGTCATTTGACATGGAATCTATAAACATAACAATGTAAACTAGTCTGTTTGATTAATAATACAGAGTAATAAACCTGAATACTACAAACTAATAGTTCTACAAAATAGAAAACTGTAGGAAAGGGAATTTGAAGAAATAAAAAAATAGAAAACTTAGACATTATTGTGGCAGAACATTAAAACTAAAAATTATCACTTGCCAAAGACCAATCTGCAGCTAAGGTAACAACCTCTAAAAAGTGCTCCTGAGCAATGATGTCTACACACTGATACCACTTTACAGATGAAGAGCAAACAGCTCTATTTAAAAAGAGACAGTAACATCTGATGTTACGTCTCTCTTGCTCGTCAACCGTCACCAGTAATAACAAGATTTGGCAAAAGGAAAGACAAACTGTTATAGTCATGTAATTGGCAAAATATTCGAGAAAGATGAGTATTAGGGACATGAGGGTCACTGTTTTGGGTATGTTGGGCAGGAAGCATATACTTACAGAAGATTGTTTTAATCTAAATTTGCTTCCTGGACAACCAAATTCAGACAACATACAAAGGAGGCAAATTGCAAGTTGTCTATATTATCACTGATCAGTACTACTACCATGACAACAAACTACGTTATCAATGCCGATTACACAAAAACACAGTTATTTAGAAATGGCAAGCTTATTTTTCTGTGAAAAGCTAACAATCGTTCAATGGACACCTCCATATAGGTAAGCAGCAGCCTATCTCATCAATAGCTTTCTAATAATTTAATAATTCCAAATCAGTCCAACAAATTCTAGGTTTAAAACATTAAAATAAAGATATTTCTTTTGTTGGCATGGTAAGACTTTTTTTCTTTGATCTTTCAAAGCAGTAAAGTCAAAGGGAAGACTCCATGATGGATGTGACTAGGAGGAAAATGCTGTCGTTCCCCACACAACTCACGTTTTCCTGAGTAAGGTTGCTGGTTGCTCGAAGGCCCTCATCATGGATGTGGTTTTGCAGCTCCTGAATCATATGAGGTAAACCAGTGGACACAGCACGGAGTAAGACGTACATATTTGCCATGTCTGAGGGAAACAGGCAGGTGATGATTAACTCACAAATATTTCTCACTTATTAGGTAATATACGGCTCTAAGTACAGAAGTACAAGAGTGTGCACAGAAAAGTGCCCATGCCCACCTCCCAGCCATCCAAGCCCCCTCCCCACAGGAAAGGTATGTGATTATTTAACATCTTCCTAAAGACATTTTGTGCAAGTTCAAGTGAATACATATATTCTTCCCTTCACCACTTTTAATATATTATTTGTAGTTTCAGAACACATTTTAACTTAGTGGTCTTTTCCTATTAGTGCATAAGGCATTTCTATGTGTTTTACAGCTGCACAGTACTCCATTATTTGGATATATTATAATTTCTTACCAATTGATGAAAATTTAGGTGGTTTCCAGTCTCTTGATATTTCAATGTTGCAATCAATAATCTTATACATGAGCAAGAATATATGCAGTATAAGTCCCTAAAAGTGAGGCTGCTGTGTCAAAGTTCAATCCTATAGGCAGATCCTTTTTTTTTTTTTTTTTTTTTTAGATGAAGCCTCGCTCTGTTGCCAACGCTGGAGTGCAGTGGCCTGATCTTGGCTCACTGCAACCTTCGCCTCCCAGGTTAAAGTGATTCTCCTGCTTCAGCCTCCCATGTAGCTGGGACTAGGTGGGTGCCACCACATCTGGCTATTTTTTTGTACTTTTAGTATAGACAGGTTTTACTGCCTTAGCCAGGATGGTCTCAATCTCCTGACCTCATGATCTGCTCCCCTCAGCCTCCCAAAGCGCTGGGATTACAGTCGTGAGCCACCCTGCCCGGTCGTAAACAGATCCTTCTAACCAGAGCTGCCAACAGCAGGGAGTCCCTTTGCCAACAATGTGTTACCAAATAAACATTCTGATCTCCGACACCAGGAGGTGAATAATGATCTCTCAGAGTAGTGGGTTTTATTTTAAACATTTTATTAAAACATCACACATACAGAAAAGTATACAAACCATAGTGTATTATCTTACTGAATTATCACAAGTGAACACACAACACCCATGTAATCACACCCAGGATAAGAAACAGGCATTACCTATACCCAGGAGTCTCCTTCATGCTCCTTCCAATCACACACTCTTGCTCCTCTACAAAGGTAACCACTGCTGTGACTGCTAAATCACAGATGAATTTGAACTATGTATAAAAATGGAATCACACGATTCTTTCATGTCTGGCTTCTTGTGTTCAACAAAATATGTATAAGGATCATCTCTGTTGTTGTACGTGGTTTTAATTTGTTCATTTCCACTCCTCTATAATATTCCATTGTATGAATATACTGTACTACTCTGCCATTACTGGACATTTGAGCTGCTCCAGTTTATGGAGCTATTACAAACAATACTACTATTGTACACATGTCCATCCATTCACTGGCAGTCGGGAGGTGCAGGGGGGCAGGGGGGCGGAGGGCAGGGGTCATACATTGAGGAATAGAACCACAAGATCATAAAATATGCATAACATATTCCACTTAGCAGTCAATGCCATTCCCCAAAGTAGTTGCATTGATTCATACTCTCACTTCAGTGTTTAACAAGCTCCTGCTACTTCCTATTTCTCAACACCACCTTCCAGTCATCTAAATTTTATATAAAAATATAAGTATTGATATCTTAGTGTGGTTTTAATTTGCATTCACTTATTAATGAAATTATCTTTTTATGTTTATCAGGCATTGGACATCTGGATATCCTCTGTTCTGCAGTGCCTGTTTTTTTGACCATTTTATATTTTGGATATAAATCTCCAGTATTGCAGCTACATTACCCTATAACTGTCTTCTGGTGATGCAGTGGTTTTAATGGCTTTTTTTTTTTTTTTTTTTTGAGATGGGGTCTCACTCTGTCACCCAGGCTGGAGTGCAGTGGCAGGATCTCGGCTCACTGCAACCTCTACCTTCCAGGCTCAAGCGATCTTCCCACCTCAGCCTCCCAAGTAGATGGGACCACAGGTGCATACCACCCCACCTGGCTAATGCTTGTATTTTTTGCAGAGATAGGATTCTGTTATGTTGCCCAGGCTGATCTTGAACTCCTGAGCTCCAGAAATCCACCTGCCTCTTAATGGCCTTTTAATGATCCAAAGTTTTTCCTTATAATGTAGTCTACTGGATCAATATTTCCTTTGCGGTTAGTGTTTTTTGTGTCCTATTTGAAATATCTTTCTTTTTCTCAAGGTTATGAAGATATTCTCCTATATTATCTTCTAAAAGTGTTATTGTTTTATCTTATACATTTAGATCAAATATCTGTAGTGGGGCTGGGTGCGGAGGCTCACACCTGTAATCCCAGCACTTTGAGAGGCTGAGGCGGGCAGATCACAAGGTCAGGAGATCAAGACCATCCTGGCCAACATGGTAAAACCCTGTCTCCACTAAAAATACAAAAAAATTAGCTGGGTGTGCTGACACACGCCTGTAGTCCCAGCTACTTGGGGGGCTGAGACAGGAGAATCGCTTGAACCCAGGAGGCAGAGATTACAGTGAGCTGAGATCGCACCACTGCACTCCAGCCTGGATGACAGTGAGAGACCCCATCTCAAAAAAAAAAAAAATCTATAGTGAATTGATTTTGTATAGGTATCTGGGGTAGCAATGAAATTTCATTTTATTCTCAAATGGATATCCAATTGACTGAGCATTGTGTACTGAAAAGACCATCCTTTACCTGCTGCTCTGCAGCGCCACCTTGGTCTTACATCAAGCGGCCACATATGCATCGGTTGTTTCTGGGGTCTCTTATTTGATTGGGATATCTGTCTGTCCTCGTACCAATGCCTCACTGTCGCAATTACTGTAGCTTTTACAGTCAGTCTTGCTGGCCTTTAAAGTCTTTCCATCATACTCTTCAAGACAGTGACTTTCAGAATTAAAATAAAATTATTGGGTTTTGACTACATTGCCCTGGATCTATGTTGCTTTAAAAAACATGGCACCAGGTGTGGTGGTTCATGCCTGTAATCCCAGCACTTTGGGAGGACAAGGTAGGCAGATCATGAGGTCAGGAGTTCGAGACCAGCCTGACCAACATAGTGAAAAACTGTCTCTACTAAAAATACAAAAATTAGCCGGGCACAGGGGCAGGTGCCTGTAGTCCCAGCTACTCAGGAGGCTGAGGCAGAAGAACCACTTGAACCTGGGAGGTAGAGGTTGCAGTGAGCCGAGATCTCACCACTGCACTCCAGTCTGGGACTACTTAGCGGTCTTTTCATATCAGTGGTCTGATATGGGGGAAAAAAAAGTCAATTTATGGCTGGGCACAATAGCTCACACTGATAATCCCAGCACTTTGGGAGGCAGAGGCGAGCAGATCATCTGAGGTCAGGATCTCAAGACTCGCCTGGCCAACATGGTGAAACCCTGCCTCCATTAAAAATACAAAAAATTGGCCAGGCATGGTGGCATGCACCTGTAATCCCAGCTACTCGGAAGGCTGAGGCAGAATTGCTTGAACCTGAGAGGCGGAGGCTGCAGTGTGCCAAGATCATGCCACTGCACTCCAGCCTGGGTGACAGAGCGAGACTCCATCTCCAAAAAAATAAACAAATAAATAAATAAATAACACATACTTATTATCTTTCATGATTATAAAAGTAATGCATCTTTTTTAAATCAGATATTGCTGATTTTTATATTATATAATTATATTTATTATATTAATTATATTTCCTTTGTATAGTTTCTGCCTTCATTCCTCTTTATCAGGAATTCTAAATGTATTAAGGAAATTAGCTCTTATAACATATAAAAATGTATAAACACAATTTCCCACTTTTCCATCTGACTTTAGAACACTCTTTGAAAACACTTTCCCAAAATAGTCTTTCAAAGTAAACTATTAACAATCTGTAAAAAAGTTATTTCAAATATTTTAAAGACTATTACTAAAATATGCATTAAATCAAGGGTGGCTGGAAGATGATATAAAAGGTGCATTTATAATTTAATTTCTACTCACATTTATGTTTGGCATCACTTACCATTTTTTTTCTCTTGTCGAATGATATTATGACATTCTGCATGTAAAAACTGTAAGTGGTCTGCTACCATTCGTTGTTGACATTCATGAATCACTTTAGTGTATGAACTTGGATGTAGGTATTTTCGACATCGAATTTCTTCATCTTTTAATCTACCTAGGACCTACAGAAATATATTCTTACAGTCATGAATACAAAGTTTTACTATGATATCTGTAATAGCAAGTAACTCAGCCAAATTTTAACAGCTGAATTAAACATGGCAAAGGCAACAAATAAGGGTTACATAAGCAATTTAAACCCACATTCCATAAATCATTTCAAATTTTTATTTAAGCTACTAGCTGTGTCATCCACATTCCACCAGTCTTATAAGCAAGAACTAAAGTTAAATACTCTGCATTTTGTCTTCATTTACCTATACCATTCATTCTATTACATGGGCAACACAACATGTAACAGGAAAAGCGGGTACAGATGATTAAAAATCAGAACAGGTGATCTGTATGAATGACTATCAAACTAAAAAATAAATTATATTGAGATCAAGTACATGAATCTAATTATTTTATATTGGTATCTCTTCTCGTAAAATGGAACTGTATGTGCATGATAGTTTACTACCACATTAAAGATTTCATTAAAATTTTTGAAAGTAGGGGCAGGGCACGGTGGCTCACACCTGTAATCCCAGCACTTTGGGAGGCCAAGGCAGGTAGATCACCTGAGGCCAGGAGTTCGAGACCAGCATGGCCAATATGGTGAAACCCTGTCTCTATTAAAAATGCAAAACTCAGCTGGGGGTGGTGGTGCATGCCTATAATCCCAGCTACCTGGGAGGTTGAGGCAGGAGAATCGCTTGAACCTGGAAGACGGAGGAGAGCGGGGTAGTGAGCCAAGATCTTGCCACTGCACTCCAGCCTGTGTGACAGAGTGAGATACTGTCTCAAAAAAATAAAAATAAGGCCTGGCACGGTGGCTCACACCTGTAATCCCAGCACCTTGGGAGGCCAAGGCAGGCTGATCACATGAAGTCAGGAGTTCGAGACTAGCCTGGCCAACATGGTGAAACCCCGTCTCCACTAAAAATACAAAAACTTAGCTGGGCGTGGTAGCAGGCACCTGTAGTCCCAGCTATTCGGGAGGCTGAGGCAGGAAAATCACTTGAACCTGGGAGGAGGAGGTTGCAGTGAACCGAGACTGCACCACTGCACTCCAGCCTGGGCAGTAAGAGGGAAACTCCGTCACAAAAATAAATAAATAAATAATAAAAGAAAACTTTTGAAAGTAAATATATATTTAGCCATAGTCAAATATGTCAATCAAGACCTTTATTAAAGTTTATCCTACATAAAGCACTGAACTACAAATAACACTGGTTAATATTAACACTAGCCAGTAAGGAAAATAATAAAAGAATTTGACTGATTTCTATCTCAAGAGAAAACAACATATACACCTACAAATGCTCAGGCTTGGAAGCACTCTATAACATGAAGCTGTGTAGTTAAAGCTTCTGAAATTAAGTGCTTCCGGGGAACTATATACCCCTGGTCCTTTGGAGCGTGCTGCTGAGTTGGCCTGGGCACCAGAAGGTGATTCTGGGAGTGCATGTAATTCCTCGAAAGCGTATCAGAAATTGTCAACAAAAATGAGGCTCAAGACTGAGCAGGGTCCCACACTCCTGTGTTTCCTATTGTGCTACCCTTTGAAGCCAGGAGTTCAGGGCAAAGGCATAGACTGAGGCTGGGCAAGAAGGGGTCTAGAGCAGTGGTCCCCAACCTTTTAGGCATCAGTGACTGGTCTCGTGGAAGATATTTTTTCCAAACATGGAGTGGGGGTGGCATTGGTGGGGGCAGGTGGCTTCCAGATGAAGTGTTCCACCTCAGATCGCCAGGCATTAGATTCTCCTAAGGAGCACGCACAACCTAGACCCCTCGCATGCAGAGTTCACAAAGGGGTTCCCGCTCCTAGGAGACTCTAACGCCGCTGCTGCTGTGACAGGCGGCAATGCTTACAACGTGGCTGCTCACCTGCTGCTGTGCAGCCTGGCTCCTAACAGGCCACAGATCAGTACTGATCCTCTGCCTGGGGGTTGGGGACCCCTGGACTGGAGGACAAAAGTATTCACCATATATTACATCAGCTAAGAAAGGCACTTTGGTTAACCATAAATCCTTTAAGGGCTATTTTTATAACAAATAAAAAGGATTACGCCTATTAGTCATTCAGAGCATACGATAGTGACTTTAATCTGCTTGCTAAATTAACTTAATGCAACAGCAATTACAGTGGGTCTGAGAGAGGTGAAGGAGGATGAAAGAAGGGGAAGAAAAATGAATGATAACTTGCAGGAGAGAGGTGCATATCGATGGACAAGGTTGGACTGCCCCAATGCAGCGCTTCAAACAGCCCTAAAAACCCAGGGCAAAAGAAGAGCCAAACCTAGAGGATCCCAGCAAGGGAGGCAGGAAGGTTGTCCTGACTCATCCCCCAATTAACTAAATGGAGAGCAAAGCCCAGGAGTTTGCCCTTGAAGATCATATGGTCCAACACTATTTCCTGATAAGAGCTTTTCTTTCTCTTTCTCTTTCTGTGAGACAGGATCTCTCTGTCGCCCAGGCTGAAGGGCAGTGGTGCAATCTCAGCTCACTGCAACCTCTGCCTCTTGAGCTCAAGTGATCTTCCCACTTCAGCCTCCCAAGTAGCTAGGACCAGAAGACCACACCAGCATGCCTGGCTAATTTTAAAATTTTTTGTAGAGATGGGGTTTTGCTATGTTGCCCAGGCTTATCTGCAACTCTTACACTCGTGTAATCTGCCCACCTCAGCCTCCCAAAGTGCTGAGATTACAGGCGCAAGCCACTGTGCCCAGCCTGAAATAAGCTTTTCTAATAAACACTCTTTTCCAAACCTAATTTATTCCAAAGCCTCGCCCTCCCTTTTAACACTCTGAGATGTAATTTACATATTATATAATTCACCCATTTAAAGTGTGCAATTCAATGGTTTTCGTATATTACATTATCAATGTTTTTAAACTGCGGTAAAAATATAGATCATAAACTTTATATTAACCATTTTTACGTGGGCAATTCAGTGGCATTAAATAACACTCACAGTGTTTTGTAACCACCTCCATTGTCTAATTCCAAAATCTTTTTCATTACCCCAATCAGAAATTCTATAGCTATTAAGGAACAAATCCCCACATCCTCCTCCCCTGATAACCTCTAATCTACCTTCTGTCCTTTTGAATTTGCCTGCTCTAGATATGTTCTATAAATGGAAACACAGAATACTCGCCCTTTTGTGTCTGGCTTATTTCACTCAGCATTAATATTTTCGGGGTTTATCCATGTTGCATCATGTATCAGAACTTCATTTTTTAAGGCTGTGTGGTGTTGTGATACATATGCACATCGGTTTTCATCTGTGGTTCCTGGTTCATAACTCCCTTAGCCCTAGTTCCAGTCTTTAGTTACAATGTTGAGTGTGTTTGCTCTCAGGAAACAGAATCTCTCTCCTACCCTCCTTCCACCTGCCTCAAGGCAGGACTCTAATCTTGCCCTACCTTTCTGACTGTAGGTCATAAGACACTCCTCAGAGAAAGCCCCACCCTATACTCTGGGGTAAAGACTACGGACATCATGAAGTTTCCACAAAAATCCAAGAAGACTGGGTTCCACAGGGACAGAAGCTCCTGCACTCGGGATGATTTCAGACCCTGCCCTATGTATCTCCCCATGTGGTTATTTGTATCCTTTAAAATATCCTTCTTAAGGCTGGGCACAGTGGCTCACACCTGTAATCTTAGCACTTTGGGAGGCCAAGGTGGGTGAATCACAAGGTCAAGAGATCGAGACCATCCTGGTCAACATGGTGAAACCCTGTCTCTACTAAAAATACAAAAATTAGCTGGGCGTGATGGCGCGCACCTGTAGTCCCAGCTACTTGGGAGGCTGAGGCAGGAGAATCGCTTGAACCCGGGAGGCAGAGGTTGTAGCCAGCTGAGGTCACGCCACTGCACTCCAGCCTGGTGACAGAGCAAGACTCTGTCTCAAAAAAAAAAATCCTTTTAAATAAACTAGTAAACATTAAGTGAGTGTTTCCCTAAGTTCTGTGAGCTGCTCTAGCAAATTAATGGAACCCAAAGGGTCTCAACTTGAAAGTCAGTCAGTAGTCTGGAGGCCCAGACTTGTAACTGGTGTCTGGGGATGTATGGGGCAGTCTTGGAGACTCAGCCCTCCATCTGTGGGATCAGCCACTATCTCAAGTAGATGGTGTTAGAGTTGAACTGGAGGACACCTGGCTGGTGTCTGCTGTTTGGTGTGTGAGAGAAAAGAGCCACACCTTTGCTTATAGAAGCCTTCTGTGCTGATGATTGTTGCTGTGGTGTGAGTAGAGGAAAAACATGGTTTGAGAGAGTTTTTCCCCACACAGGATGAATGATATTTCAATGCATGTGTGTATCACACTTTGCTTATCCTTTCAACTTCTGACAGACATCTGGGCTATTGCCACCATTTGCTAGTGGCATCCTTTTGAGAGCCAGATAGAGCAAGGTGTATGGATCACAGATAATCTGTGTGTGATTCTTAGGGCTGGATCTAGAGGCTTCAGTAAGAGTCTAAGGTGCAAAAAGGACCAAGAGCTAAGAACCACTCGTCCAGTGTAACCTGAATTTAATTGACGGGGGAAAAGTTCTGGATAATTTGCTCAGAGGCCAGTGCTAAGTAGTAACAAAAGCAGGAAGAGACTCAAACAACTAAGACCTTTAGATCAGGGCTTTGTGGACCACAGAACAATGTATCTGTAAGCACTGATGCTTTGTGACCTACGGACGTAGGATGACAGCTCATCCACTTAAACTACTTGACCTTTCTTGGCTACATAAACTAACACAAATCATCCAAAATTAAAACGCCTGAAATCCAACAGTGCAGATGAAAAAACCTGGCTAGGAGTTCTAATATATCTTATATATGGTGATTTAATTTGTATGACCATTTTTTCTTCTATTAGTGAGAAAATATACACAGGATTTAACATATAATAACTAATATGTACGGGTTTAGTGATCAATTAAAATTTCTTGGCTGGGTGCAATAGCTCACATCTATAATCCCAGCACTTTGGGAGGCTGAGGCAAAAGGACTGCTTGAGTTGAGTTCTGAGACCAGCCTGGGCAACACAGCAAGACCCTATCTATATAAGAAAAATTTTAAATTTTTTTAGATGGAGTCTCACTCTGTCTTCCGGGCTGGAAGAGAGGTTCCACTCACTGCAACCTCTGCCTCCTGGCTTCAAGTGATTCTCCTGCCTCAGTCTCCTGAGTAGCTGAGATTACAGGCTCGTGCCAGCACGCCCAGCTAATTTTTTGTATTTTTAGTAGAGCTGGGGTTTTACCATGTTCGCCAGGCTGCTCTTGAACTCCTGACCTCATGATTCGCCCACCTCGGCCTCCCAAAGTGCTGGGATTACAGGTGTGAGCCACTGTGTCTGGCCTAAGAAATTTTAAAAGGTGCTGGATGTGGTGGTGTGTGCCTGTAGTCCCAGCTACTTGGGAGGCTGAGACAGGAGGACCACTTGAGCCTGGGAGCCATGATCAAGCCACTGCACTCTATCCTGGAAACCAGAGCAAAACATGTCTCAAAAACAAACAAACAAACAACAACAACAAAAAAAAACAAAACCCTCATGTGGGGTTGTTTCTCAGCCTTCCAAGAACTTAACAGACCAAAAGAATGACTTACTGACTTATCCCAAATGTCTAGAATTATTATATTTTCCCTCATATTTTTCCTTTCATTTTAAAGGAAGACAAAAACCTAAACACAGAGCTTCTGCCCTTATCCTATTCTCTAAACCACTAAGCACGAAATCCAGTTTATTATTCTGCCAAGAATATGCATATATGTTAATTTCAAGGACAAGTAAACCAAACATCAAAAAGCATCACCTATGATGAGACTGGAGGGGTACTGTTTTCTGTGGAAAATGGTATAACAAGAGCAATGACTTGTCAATAGATATGGTATAATAACCATAACTCAGAGTTATTGATCAAATAATCTTTTTCTGCCAAAAGAACAACAACAAAAATACTAAGAATTATGTGAAATAAAACCAGGCCAGATACAAAATAGAGGAATTTATTTAATATGTTTTATTTCTTACCTTTTCCATATACTGTGAGCAGTTTGATTCTTGTAATAAATTTGAAGCTTCTTGTTTGTAATACTCTCCTGTTTCAGTCAGAAAGGGAGACTCAAAGATTTCCTGATAAAACTGAATAAATCAATTACATCATATTAGAAAAAATTAGAACAAGCAGTTTAAGGAATTAACAGTCTAATTATTTATGTTTGTAAAGGAGGCTGTTTACCTTTAAGGGGAATTTTTTCTTATACTGTTCAACATGAACAAAGGAGTTAATAACCCCATGGATTACTTTCTGGTTTGGGTCTTCTCCACCACGGTCACTAAAACAAGGTATAACACAAAATATTCTTGAGAATACAAGTATCTATGGAAAATATACCAAAGTATGCTAAAACATGGTTCCTTATTCCACTGGTCTAATCAAAGTGTAAAGAACTATAAAAAGGTACATGCATGAATCTTAACTATTTTTTCGTAACACAGCTGAGTTAATATTTATGATAATTAATGTTTACATTAGCTATCATTTGAAGAAATAAAAGGAAGACTGATTGTAAAGTTCAAGGCACTATGTCAATACTAAGATGACACTTCTTTAATTTTAACAAAGTAGCTATGAGCCCATCAATTCAAAACTTTAATACTGGTGATTAAGAATACTTGAATTTCACTCACTACAAACTATAAAGTCTTAATCATATTAAGACGTGGTGAATATTAACTTTTCTAATTACAGGAATATGAACTAGAACCACGCACCGTGGCTCATGCCTATAATCCCAATACTTTGGGAGGCCAAGGTGGGAGAATCCCTTGAGTCCTGCCTGAGTTTGAGAGCAGCCTGGGCAACACAGTGAGACCACACACACATACAAAAATTATCTGTGCATGGCGGCACACGCCTGTGGTCCCAGCTACTCTGGAGGCTGAGGTAGGAGGATCGTTTGAGCCCAGGAGGGGTCAAGGCCACAGTGAGCCATGATTGTACCACTAAACTTCAGCCTGGGTGACAGAGCAAGACCCTGTCTCAAAAACTTTTTAAAAAAGAAAAATGAAATAGAAAATATAGTTTGTTTAAGGCCACAGTAACATAATCTAGCTCTAAACTGGGATTTTTTTGACTCCAGTACCAATGCTTAAATCAAATCATTAGGGTTTACCTCAATACACGCAATCTTCCTACTTTAAAATAATTTCTTCTTTGCGTTAATAATCTCACAAAGAGAGCAACAGAAAATATATTCCCTAGTAAGAGCTTCTTGCTCTTTATATAGGGTGTAAGACTTTTCTATAATTCAAGAAAAGCATCGAGGAAAAGCATCCAAGCAATTACCTTTACATACTAGAGTCCCTCCCTGCCTCTGAAGCCCTCTAATCCTCTTTGATTCTTCCTTTAATTATTTGGATATTCTGGGAAACGTTTTTCGTACATGAATTAATATGGCTGCAGTAATTCTGTCAGTCATAGAGAATCTTGATATCACTAATTAGTTCATATAAGGTCACACATGTGAGCTCATTTCCTAGGTTGGTTCACCTGTGTGACCTTATATTTCACATCCAATGTGGTGAAATAATGGTCTGACCTGTTATCCTGTTCTGCTTGTGGTGGAATAACAGATACTTTGGAGGATATACTGGCAAAACTCTAAGTGCACACAATATGACCCCAAGCAAACATCTGCATATGTGCACAACAGACACAAGAGTGGTGTTAGCGGAAAAACTAGAAAGAACCTAATATATGCCACCAGGAGAAGAGTTTAATAAAGTGAGGTAGGCTTCACTAGTTTAAGTCTGAGTTCATCCTGGTAAAGTTTGAAAAGCTAACTGGCCAACTGAGGATGACAACAAACCAACTCATTATCTTAAAAACTGGGTTACTGGCTGGCCACAGTTGCTCATGCCTGTAATCCCAGCACTTTGGGAGGCCGAGGTGGGCAGATCACTTGAGGTCAGGAGTTTGAGACCAGCCTGGTCAACATGGTGAGACCCCCATATCTACTAAAAATACAAAAGTTAGCTGGGCATGGTGGCAGGCACCCATATTCCCAGCTACTTGGGAGGCTCAGGCAGAGAACTGCTTGAACCCAGGAGATGGAGATTGCAGTGAGCTGAGATCATGCCATTGCACTCCAGCCTGGGTGACAAGAAAGAAACTCTGTCTCAAAATAAACAAATATAAAAATAAAAAATAAAACCAAAGTTCTTTTGGGAGAATAAAACCCAATAAAATACATACACCTCTAATAAAAGTGATCAAAAAAGGAAAATGTGAATAAGCAATATTATGAAGACATTATTCCAGGTGAACATAAAAACAATGTACTAACCAAATGATTATGATCAAAGTCATTACCAATGAGAAGTCATGTTGACACCATCTATTCCTTGATATAATCTGGTAAGAAGGGCACATTACCTTCTGGTATTTTTCCAAAAACCCACAGCCTCAGTCTAATCATAAGAAAGCAACAGGGAAACAAAAACGGAGGGACATTCTATAAACACCTGATCACTACTCTTCAAAATGTTTACGGTCGTGTATCAAAGGGAAAGACTCCATAGAATACAGACATGACAGCTAAATGTGATGTTGTGATCTGGACTGAATGAGAACATCAGTGCAAAGGTAAATGCATATAAACTGTAGTTTAGTTAATAATCTTATACCCATGCACATGTACCCCAGAACCTAAAGTGCAATAAAACATACATATCTATATATAAAATAATAATAATGTTATGCCCATTTTCATAAATACACTATCTACTGTAACATCAGGGGAACCTAGGTGCAGGTTACACAAAACTGCTTTCTCACTCTTCTATGAAGCTAAAATTACTTCAAATAAAGTTTTTTTTTTAAGAGAATACTGTTACACAACTAATTCCCAATGATTTTGCAAAAAAACAAAAAAAAAAAAACAAAAAAAAAGAATTCACAACTGATTTAAGAAGAAATACAAGTTTGACTAGTCTTAAGAGCTGAAATAACTGAGCCATTGTTAAAAATCTTCTTATACAAACAAATCATCTTACAAAGAAACCCAGGGCATCAATGGTTTTTCAGTTTTACTCAACATTTAAGAAGCTGATAATCCCAACGGTATACAAACTTTTCTTTTCAAAAGAAAAAGAGGGGAATACCCAGGAATTCATTCTACAAGGATAAGCTGTATACCAAACACAAAGACACTGCAAGACAGAATAATCACAGGCCCATTCCACTCATGGGGACAGATGCAAAATTCCAAATAAAGCATCAGCAAATCAAATGCTATAAAAACTGTTATGAACAAGGATCAACCTATCCTTTATCCTAGTTATACAAGAATAGTTTAATATTAGAAAATCCATAAACAGGCCAGGCGCAGTGGCTCACGCCTGTAATCCCAGCACTTTGGGAGGCCAAGGAGGGCAGAACACCTGAGGAGTTCAAGACCAGCCTGGTTAATATCTTGAAACCATGTCTCTATTAAAAAATACAAAAATTAGGCCAGACATGGTGGCTCATGCTTGTAATTCCAGCACTTTGGGAGGCCAAGATCAGTAGATCACTTGAGGTCGGGAGTTCAAGACCAGCCTGACTAACATGGTGAAACCCTGCCTCTATTAAAAAAAAAAAATACAAAAATTAGCTGCGTATGGTGGCAGGTGCCTATAATCGCAGCTACTCAGGAGGCTGAGGCAGGAGAATCGCTTGAACCCGAAAGGCGAAGCTGCAGTGAGCTGAGATCGTGCCAGTGCACTCCAGCCTGTGAGACAGAGCAAGACTCCGTCTCAAAAAAAAGACAGGCATAATGAATTTAGAGTTAGATTAGCCCAGATATGAATCCCTAGAATTATTATTAGATGGAGGCTGTAGTGAATTGATCTGAGTCAGACCACTGCCACTGACTTTTGCATGTCAAGGATGTCACGGATGTAAAATGGTGACAGTAATGTTATCAGCCTTCTAGTGTTGTGTGGATTAAATGGGGAAATGCATGCAACATTTTTAGCATGCATCTTTTTAGTATGTAGTTCCCATGTTTAATTTCTATTATTATTAATATGCCTTAGTTTCCTTAACTGTAACATGCAAAACTCTAAGACAGCTGTTACGAAGAATAAGTGAAATCTTAGTAAAGTATATGAAACAATGCTTAAATGGAAGCTGACTATAACAACGAAATAAGACAAGCAGACCAGATAATCTGCCTTTCCAGAATTCATATCCTACAGTTGTATTACTTCTCTTACAGTTTCTTTCATTTTTCATCACATTCATTTTTAGCAAACTAACAATCACACAAGAAAAATTTACTAGGTTGAGACAAAACTATATTTAAAAAGATATTTCACAAAAGTACATTTAGAAAGTGTAACAATATTGTCATTATACTTTTAAGGTAAAACACTTGAATTCCAAGTTAAAAAAAGTATATTTTCGCAGAAGAAATTATATTAGAACTTAAAAGTTTTGTTGGGAGTGTTCTTTTAGTTCATAGTTTTGTAAAGAAAAGAGGAAGAAAAACAATGGGTTACACCCAATTGCTTCACTATTGCCTTTCCTCTCCAGCTCTCTCTCTCTGAAAACAACAGAATAATTAAAACCGTCAGTGACAATTTTTTTTTTTTTTGAGACGGAGTCTTGCTCTGTCGCCAGGTTGGAGTGTAGTGGCGCAATCTCGGCTCACTGCAACCTCCGCCTCCTGGGTTCAAGAGATTCTTCCACCTCAGCCTCCCGAGTAGCTGGGACCACAGGCACATGCCACCACGCCCGGCTAATTTTTTTGTATTTTTTAGTAGAGATGGGGTTTCACCATGTTGGCCAAGATGGTATCGATCTCTTGACCTCGTGATCCGCCCACCTCCGCCTCCGCCTCCCAAAGTGCTGGGATTACAGGCGTGAGCCACCAAGCCCGGCCGCGTCAGTGACAGTTTTAAAAATCAAGTTACTAGTTGCTACCACCTACTTTCTATTTGGCATTAAAAATGTAAAAATATCCTCTTATCCTCTTATGTGAGGCATTGGGGTGGGTGTGTATGTTTAATCCCTTACTTCCTACAGGAGTCTCATACTAAGTACCACGGCTTTGACAAATTATTCCTCATATTTAAAAAGTCCGTATTTGGGTCTTCTTGAAGAACACAGACATAGGTGGAGTGGCCATTATTACATTACAATTCATTGGTCTAGATAATTCCTGTAACATTAGTTCCCGTAACCTGGAATTTATTAGATGTATATTTGTGTGACTGACAGAGTGTTTCTGAGGGTCTTTGAGCCAGAGCTGATCCAAGGATGTTCTATTCTGGACTCTGCAGGAAAGCGTTCTTTGTATCAAATTGTATTCACACAGTGCTAGGGTAAAAGCGTCAACCACTGTGAGCCACGGGTAGAGTGGGAACCCGTTTTCCCACAAATTTATCTCACAAAACCACATTATTGATTATAACACTGAGGCTAAGAGGTAACCAACTAACTAGAAGAATCTGTTTTCTTGAATAGGTAGTCCTCACCAGGATTTAAACAAATAATATGTACAAGCAACGCAGGGCGCTGCCTAGAAAGTCTAAGAGTCTCAGCTCTGAAAAGCAATGAGTCACTTCTCTAAGGCACTTATTTATTTACTAAGCATATTAGAGTATAAGAAAAGACCAGAGCTCCCCCAACCAACAATAAAAATAAAACAAAACAGCTTAAAAATACTGGCATTTAGAAGTAAAATAAGGCTCACTACAGTAAAACCAGCCCCAAGGCCAGTCACCAGCTATGCAACCGTACACTACTTTAAAACCACATCAAACAACAAAATAAAATTGACTCAGCAAGATAAATGTCAGCACTTACTTTTTGATTTCTCGAAGCAGCATTCGGATAAGGATGGCCTGAAGTGGTTCAACCATCAATTTCCTCCACATATCCAATGCTAGCTGCCAGGAAAAACAAAAATCATTAAGGCTGAATTACTTAGTGTATATTTTTAACATTTGTTCAAGATTTTTTTTTAAGTAAAAATACTCATCAAAAGAAGTATTTATACTAATAGTTCAAAATTCAAATAAAACCTAAACAAAAATTTAAAAATTCAAAGAAAATACATTTCTTATTTGAAATATCAATGACCATTCTACTAGCCTTGTCAACATTAGTAAGGTTTCATTATTAGTTGAAAATCTTATACAAATAATTGATTATTATAAAACCTTAATTTAGGCCAGGGGTGGTGGCTCATGTCTGTAATCCCAACACTTTAGGAGGCTGAGGCAAGCAGATCACAAGGTCAGGAGTTCCAGACCAGCCTGGCCAACATGGTGAAACCACATCTCTACCAAAAATTCAAAAAATTAGCTGGGTGTAGTGGCACGCCCCTGTAGTCTCAGCTACTCGGGAGGCTGAGACAGCAGAGTTTCTTGAACCCGGGAGATGGAGGTTGCATGCAATAAGCCAAGATCGTGCCACTGCATGCCAGCCTCGGCGACAGAGCAAGACTCTGTCTCAAAAAAAAAAAAAAATTTAGCTGGGTGCGGTGGCACACACCTGTAATCCCAGCTACTCATGAGGCTGAGGCAGGAAAATTGCTTGAACCCGGGAGGTGGAGGCTGCAGTGACCCGAGATCGAGCCACTGCACTCCAGCCAGGCAACAGAGGGAGACTAACTCAAAAACAACAACAACAAAACCCTTAATGTATTGATTGTTATATGCTCAACACTACGAACGGGCTATAGATACCATGACCACAACAGAAACAAAGGATTTATGTTAATCATGTGATTTGGCTGTATACTGTTTTAATTACGAAAAATTTCATACTAACAGAAAAGAGCAAGTTGGTTAAAAGAGTAATAAAACACCCCTGTATTCACCACCCAGTTTAAGAAATACAACTTTGCTGGGCGCGGTGGCTCACGCCTGTAATCCCAGCACTTTGGGAGGCTGAGGTGGGTGGATCACAAGGTCAGGAGTTCCAGACCAGCCTGGCCAACACGGTGAAACCCCGTCTCTAACAAAAATACAAAAATTAGCCAGGTGTGGTGGCATGCACTTGTAATCCCAGCTACTCAGAACGCAGAAGCAGGAGAATCACTTGAACCCGGGAGGCAGAGGTTACAGTGAGCCGAGATCGTGCCACTGCACTCCAGTCTGGGCGACAGAGGGAGACTCTGTCTCAAAAAAAAAATGAAAAGAAAAAGAAAAAAGAAATACAACTTCACCATTACCATTGTCCCAGCTATCCTCCTCCTTTCCCCTCAGGTTATTACAATCTAGAATTTTGTGAAACCCCTCCAAATGGAGATAGACAGCCATAGTTCAATCGCTGGCACTGTTATACAGCATCCTATTACAGAAATACACCATGACTTATTTTTCCACTCTGCTGCTGATGACTGCTGATGTGTTTGTGATTCCTATTTCCTGCTACTGGAAACAATGCTGATTCCTGTATGTATCATCTGGCCCACGTAAGCAAGAGATTCTCTGATATACACCTATAAGCTGAGATTCTGGACTGAACAATCAAGTGCTTATCCAGCTTTACTACATCAAGTCAAATAATTTTCTAATTCATGCTTGCATAGCCAACGACAAGATTTCCCATTAGTCCCCATCCTTGACAACAAGTGGTACTGCGAGACTTCAGTCAAACTGTGCCAATCTGCTGGGCATAAAATAGTGTCTCCTTGTGATTTTAACTCTCATTTTACTGAATGAAGCTGGGGATTCTTTAATGTTTATTGTCCATTTTGGTTTCTTCCCTGAGAAACACCTATTCCTAATTTTGCCCGTCTGTTAAAGCTTGTCCTTGTTCTTAATAACAGCTGGATTTTTTTTTTCTCTTTTTGAGATAGAGTTTTGCTCTTGTTGCCCAAGCCAGTATGCAATGGTGCAATCTCGGCTGACTGCAACCTCCCTCTCCCAGGTTGGAAGTGATTCTCCTGCCTCAGCCTCTGGAGTAGCTGGGATTACAGGCACACACCACCAGGCCCAGTTATTTTTTATATTTTTAGTAGAAACGGGGTTTCACCACATTAGCCAGGCTGGTCTCAAACTCCTGATCTCAGATGACCCACCCGCCTGGGAATCCCAAAGTGCTAGGATGATAGGCATGAGAAAGCTAGAGTTTTTAAAATACATATTGTGGAAATTAATCCCTTGAAAGTTTCACAGTCTGTCCCGGTAAATCAACTGCTCCGTTTCTTTTATAGTGTTTTGGTAAAAATATATTAGAGTTTAATATACTCAAATTTACCAATCTTTTCCTTTATCACGGGTATTTTCTGTTTTTTAAGAAATCCTTCTAACAGGCATGTGTGTGCTCCCACTCTGCCTTCCAAGTTTTCAAGCTTTGCTTTTCACATTAAGGCCTTTAAATTTCAAACATATTTTCCCCACATAGAGTATAAATTATTCTAGTACTGAAAACTGATTTTTTCTGTTTGTTCTCTGTTTCTACCTTAACTGCATTCAGATAGGCTGCTGCTAGTCACTCTATTGTTTTCCTAGGGTAATTTTATTCTGATCCATTGGTGATTAAGCACCTTCTTCCCACAAGGAACACTGTCCAAGTCTTGCCTTTCTTTCTTCTTAAATAGCATGAATGGGGGTTGGGGAGGCAATACATGAAAACCTGGTATTTTACACATGTGGTGGAAGGGCAAACTGGTAAAGCCCTTCTGAAAGGCAATGGGGTAGAGCTGTCAAACTTCAGGATGTGCTTCGACAGAGGCTCTACTCCCCAACACCCAGTCTATGAAACGTTTTGCTCATGTACCAAGAGATACACATATAAATAGAATGCTGTGAGTGTTAAGATTTTTCTCGCCTTCTCTTCCCAGTTCTTCCCGGAGTCGGGAAAGCTGGGTTGAGAGGGTGAAAAAAAAAAAAAAAAAGATTTTTCTCTACTTTGTTCACTGTTGTATTCAACATACTCAACACAAAGGGGTTCAAAAATACTTAATGAATGGGCCAGGTGCGGTGGCTCATGCCTTTAATCCCAGCACTTTGGGAGGCCAAGGTGGGTGGATCACGAGGTCAGGAGTTCAAAACCAGCCCAGCCAATATGGTGAAACCCTTTCTCTACTCAAAATACAAAATTTAGCTGGGCATGGTGGTGGGTGCCTGTAATCCCAGCTACTCAGGAGGCTGAGGCAGAGAGCTGCTTGAACCCAGGTGGCGGGGGTTACAGTGAGCCGAGATCACACCACTGCACTCCAGCCTGGGCGACAGAAAAAGACTCTGTATTAAAAAAAAAAAAAAAAAAAAACTTAATGAATAAATGAATAGTGGTGTTCACTGCAGTTTTGTAATACCAAAAAATTAAAAATTAATAGTTTAAAAAATTATGCTGTTATCTATAGAGAATATTAAGCTTTCAAAAAAAACAAACTTACATAAAAAGACAGACATTAACAAATAAAGAAACAAAAAGGCAAGAAATATAGAACTTTATGCGTGCCATTATATATCAGTTTGAAAAATAAAATCAAAACTGCTCTGTGTGTGTGTGTGTGTGTGTGTGTGTCTATACGTATTTGTAAATACACAGGTAAAATTCAGAAAAGATACAAACCAAATTGTTTACAGTGATTTCCTCTGGGAAGAGAAGTGTGCTTAACAGTGCGGGTGATAAGGGAAAATTTTAAGTAAATCATTCACTTATAATCCTCCTAACTGAAAGCAACTACCATTAACATTTTGATATTTCTCATTGATCTTTTTCTCTACATCAACTTTTCCCTACAATTTTATTTGTATTCAACATATACCTATAATTTTGTGTCTAAATTTTATCATAAACCATTTCCCCTTTGTTAAAAGTTCGTATGAACAATTTTCTGCTATTACTTTATCCATTTGCCTACCTTTATAACAAAATCATATCGTTTATGATAAATACTTCTTCCATGCTTTTTACTGTTGAATGTTGGATGTCAGGCACCCTATTAACAATGACTGCAAAGAATACTTTTAAACATTAAACTCTTTTCTCATATTTATTATTTTCCAAGTATGGATCACTAGACTTAGGACTTGGGATTACTTGGTCAAATGGTATTAAATATTTTAAATTGTATTAAAAGAAAGACACTCATCAATTTATTTCGGAAAGGATTACACTAACTTAAATGTCTACTAATGCTGCCTCTTAGCTATTTATTTCCTTCATTAATACAAATCACAATTTAACATTAATTTCCTATTTGGCATCTGCTTCCCTTACATGAATTTACAAGCTTTTGTGTGCAGAGACTTTCCATCTGTTCACCATTGTATCCCCAATACCTGACTATTCAGTAAGGATAAATGAATAAACAAACTTGTACAATAATATTTCTTTCCCAATCAGTATAATTTTCCGTATTTTAATTTGCACTGTACCTCAAGAACTTTAGCGAATTGAGCGAACTGCCCATTTCATTGTTTACTCTGAATTTAATTACTTTTAAAGTTACAATAAATTTGTTATATCCATAAATGTTTCCTCTCTTCTAGCCTGTCTTAAGTTCTTGTCCTCTGTACTTTTTAAATACAGGGCTGTCAACACTTTATAATTTTTGAGTTTTTTCACAATGTAGAACCATTAACCCTATCGTTCACCCATTATAAATTTAATTTTTAAAAGAGTTACTGTCTGGATCCCATGGTGGGTGGTAGAAAAATTTTAAAAATAAATAAATAAATAAATAAAAGAGTAACTGTCATATCTTTTTCATTCCTCTTATCTATCTGAGGATTCTTAGGACATCACTGTAGCATTTTATTTAGGATATTTCAAATCTTGACTATTTTAAGCTAGCCAAATCAGTGTCCTTAAAAAATGATGCTGAATCAAATTACCTCAATGTATAAAAACACACTTATGTTTACTGGTCATTTAAAGAACATCCTACCTCTCCTATTTCCATAAGTGGTTCATTCATATCTACACCACCATAGCCATACTGAAGGTCCGCTTCTGTTAATTTATTCTTTTTAATAAACTGGGTGTTGAGATACCTGGAAAATAAATGTAGTATCATTGGATATTAAGTTAAAGTCAGTAGGAAAGCAAATAACTTGCAACTTTAGAAGAGTATTTTTAAGGTTACATATCAGTCATGGAATAGCCTAGAATAAATCCAAAGGCAACGACGCAGAGATTAGAAATATAATAAAAATTAAAATCTACAGTCTCACTTGCCACTTCCCAGGCTCTTCTTGGGAAAGTCAAGATAAAGTCCACTTTCCAAAAATTAAACAGAGAATGGTTAAAAGATCAAAGTCAAGTTAGGTTTCTAATTTACATCCTAATCACCAGGAAGAAATGCAATTTTTCATTTTTAAACAAAAAAGATCACAATCAGTAGGTAAGAAAATGGAACAGACTGTTCCAGATAGTAAGTATGGGCAAGACTGACAGATATATAAGAACACTCTGTCTACCAGAGGAAAATGGATTACAATGAAAATGTTTAATATATTCCAAGACTAATAAACGTCTGATGAACTCTAAGAATAACTGAGATGAATACAGAATTCTAAAATAAAACCAATCATGGAGAAAGGACTCGTAATGTTCAACCGTGTACTTCTCAGGATCCTAGATTTCATAATAACGGCTTTAATGATCAACACCTAAAACTATTCATTTGAAAGGTTCTGCTAGTGTAGACAGCTACTGACAATACAAGAATTTTAGGCAACAACCCATGAAATCTACATACGAATACATACACTTTTCAAAGTTCACTATAGCAAAATGAAGGGTCCACTCAGCATTTACAGGTAAATTAAAAGCAAAGACAACCAAAACAAGACAATTTTGGTAAACAATTAAACACATAATTCCTGGCCAGGTGTGGTGGCTCACACCTATAATCCCAGTGCTTTGGGAGATAGAAGCAGGAGGATCACTTGAGGCCAGCAGTTGGAGATCAGCCTGGGAAACAGAGTGAGACTCTGTCTCTAAAATAAATAATAATAATAATTCGTAGAAAATTGACTCCAAAGTGCTATATCCACAACCACTTACACAAGCTCCACCTCCATATTCACTAGGGTCAATGCACTAGACTCCACGGCTTACAACCCTGATGTACCAATTGATATTTTAGCATCCTCTGACCAGAAGTTTCAACATCATATTGTTTATTTTCCCTTTCAAAATGCCATTTATTCCTTCCTCTCTATCGTCACTGTAACTCTCTAATTTCATGCTGAGTTTCCAGCCATGCCTTCCAGCTGAGGAAAGAGGAATAAGATTGAGAGACAAAAGTAAAAGGCAGACAGGAGATGGCCTCTTCACCTAAGGGCCCCATCCCAGATATTCCAAGGGTGGTCCCCTTTCACCCAGTCTCACAGGGCAGACACATCTTTCGGGCTTGCCCTGAACCCCAGAGGAGTTAGCCTTCACTTCCCTGCCCTAAGCAAGTAACTATTTAATGCTTAACTGTTTTACCTTCTTCACAGTACTTGCCACTATATAAAATAAGTCTATGCTTTCACTGGTTTCTTTTTTTTGCACATCCATCTCCTCTCGGAATGTAAGGTCTACAAAGCAAGGGCCCCGTCTTTTAGGCAGCATCCACAGCAGTGGCAGGCAAACGTCAAGTCCTCAAAAAACACTTACTGAATGAATTACAGAATAAATAAACGGATAACATTCCAGACAGCAAGGACAGCAAAAGCTAACAGTAGAACACAAACCTGGAAAAGCAGCCTGCAGCCAGATCATAGAAGCCATGAATACCAGGAAATAAAAGTAACCACAAACATTTATTGGTATCACCTATCTGACATAGCCCTAAGCATTTTATGTGGCTAAAGAGTCTAAGACAGATATATGTGGTACTCGTATGACCCTCATTTTACACATAAGAAAGCTGCAGCCTAGAGAGGTTAAAGGGCTTGCCAAAGGTCAATCGGCTTCTAAGTGGCAGGGCTGCCACAGAAACTCCAGGAGGGGTCTTCCACTCCCATTCAACATGTACCAACTGAGGGTGTGCTGTGTGCCAGGTGCAGTGTAAGGCACTGGGGACACAGTGGCACTGGCACCAAGACCATTCCAGTACCCTTGCCTAAAACATCAGAATCACTTATCTCATCCTTCCATTTTGCCTTCTTTAATGAGTCAGTCTTCCTGTCCTCCTAAAGTATTCATCACCTCCTCCCACTACTTCCTTTGATTTCCAATGTATTTGTTGACCCTTTGCCCGGATCATGTGGAACACTCTTATGACTGGGCTCTACTTCGGTTTCTGGCATCTCTAATTCATCTAAAACTTTTGCTGTCAGGGTGTCACTTCCCTATTCAAAATCTACAGGAGCTTCCCTTACCTATGTAGTAAGTGTAAACCGCTTAGCATAGAAGCAGATGCTAGATCTGCAGATCAGGCCTGAATTCACTAAATCCATTTCAAAGATCTGGATATATATTATTGAGCCAATGTACTGATTTAGTGTGGCTTTACATGCTTTGTATCTGCTAGGACAAACCAGTATTCTCTTGTCCTCACAGAATAAAATTTAAACTAACTTACATTAACTATGTCTTTCTTACTGCAGATTTCTACTCTTGATAAAATGTAAGCTTGAATATAAGGTTTTAAAATAAAGTAATGGCCAGGCGTGGTGGTTCACATCTGTAATCCCAGCACTTTGGGAGGCCAAGGCAGGTGGATAACCTGAGGTCAGGAATTCGAGACCAGCCTGGCCACAATGGTGAAACCCCATCTCTACTAAATAAATACAAAAATTAGCCGGGTGTGGTGGCAGCTGGCTGTAATCCCAGCTACTCAGGAGGCTGAGGCAGGAGAATCACTTGAACCCAGGAAGCGGAGGTTGTAATGAACTGAGATCAAGCCACTGCACTCCAGGCTGGCTGACAGAGCAAGAGCAAAACTCTCTCAAAAAAAAAAAAGACCCGGGAGCGGAAGTTAAAAAAAATAAAAAATATATATATATCTTCTAGATTCTAATAATGAAACAGAATAGCCTCAAATAATTTCTTAAAATAGTTTATACTCTACCACAGGGCAATATCTAATTGTTCTACTCAGGCATAATGCAACAGTACATGTCTTACCATTTATTCTGTCAACCAAGAGCTAATGAAAAAGCTGCAACAAGTTATCCAGAAGATCTAGCTAAGATCACTGATGAAGGGGCTACCTTAAACATATTTTCAATGTAGACAAAACAGCTTTATTGGAAGAAGATACCATCAAAGACTTTCATAGCTAGAGAGAAGTCAATGCCTGGTTTCAAAGCTTCAAAGGACAAGCATACTCTCTAGTTAGGGGCTATTCACCTGTAGCTTTAAGTTCAAGCCAATACTCATTTACCATTCCAAAAATCCTTGGGCCCTTAAAAATCATGCTAAATCTACTCTGCCTGTGCTCTAGAAATGGAACAGCAAATCCTGTATGACAGCACATCTGTTTAAAGTATGGTTTACTGAATATTTTAAACCTATTGTTGAGACCTACTGCTCAGGAAAAAGATTCCTTTCAAAATACTACTGTTCACCACACAATGAACCTGGTCACCCAAGAGCTATGATGGAGATAAATAAAAAGACTAATGCTGTTGTCTTGTCTGCTAACAACTTCCATTCAGCCTCCTATGGATCAAGGAGTCATTCTGACTTTCAAGTCTTATTATTTAAGAATTACTGTGTTATTCTTAACATTATTTCTATTCTATTCTATTCTACTATTTCTATGACAATAGCTGCCATAGTCAGTCATTCCTCTAATGGATCTGGGCAGAGTCAACTGAAAACCTTCTGGAAAGGATTCACCGTTCTGGATGCTATCAAGAACATTCACACAGCCAGGCACGATGGCTCATGCCTGTAATTCCAGCACTTTGCGAGGCTGAGGCAGGCAGATTACTCAAGGTCAGGAGTTTGAGGACAGCCTCGCCAACATGATGAAACCTGTCTCTATTAAAAAAATACAAAAGTTAGCCCGGTGTGGTGGAGTGTGCCTGTAATCCCAGCTACTAGGGAAGCTGAGGCAGGAGCAATCACTTGAACCCGGGAGGCAGAGGCAGCAGTCAGCCGAGATCCTGCCACTGCACTCCATCTCAAAAATTAAAAAAGGAACATTCATGATTCATGGGAGAAGGTCTAAATATCATTATGAACAGATGATTAGAAGATGTTGATTCTGTAAAGGGAAGTAAAATCTCAGGATCCCCAAACCTCCTATGCCAAACAAAAATTTAAGCTTGGAGGCTGAGTCATGCTAAATGGCCATCCTCTTCCTGGATGAACAATTGTTACAACTTTGTGTCGAAACATTATTTATTAGTCAGATCCCCACAGTAAGGCAAAAAACCTCAGCCATTTCCTGATAACTACCCCTGCCTCAAAGTCACTCATGCACAAATTATTTGCTAGCCTCCAAACCTTTAAAATGTACATCCTCCCATAACACAATGACGTGTCAATTGTAACTTTAGATCTGCCCTCTAAAGTCTAGTTCCTAAAAACTAAAGTCTGTTAGCATCCACCTGGTAAGTGTCAATTCTTAGGTGATATTCCCAGATACAAAGCAAAGGCAGGATGAGAGTAATCATTTCTTCACCTCTCCCTGAGATATCTGCACAACGGTTTTCTACCTCGGTTTACTTGTGCTTCAAAGGTTTACCTTATATTAAATGTAGATTTACTGGGCACTAATTAGTCTGACAAGTAGGTAACCATTTGCCTCACTGCTGCTGCCCCTCATGTTTTAAGGAAAATGTATAAATACTAAACCTCCTGAGAACCTCTTTGCACAAAACAGCCACAGATGAATCTGTGCCTTGCCTTTTTCCTGGGTGCACCCTTAAGCTGGCTCAATAAACCTCGACTGAAATACCTGCCTCAGTCACTCATTTCGGTTAACACTTCCAACCCTCATGGATGACTCAGAGAGGGTCAAGACTTCAGAGGAGGAAGTGACTGCAGACATGGTGGAAACATCAAGAGCACTCAGAAGTGGATCCTGAAGATGAGACTGAATTGCTGCAATCTCATGATATAACTTGAATGGATAAGAAGTAGCTTCTTATGGATGAGAAATAAAGTGGTCTCTTGAAATAGAATCTACTCCTAATAAGATGGTGTGAACATTGTTGAAATGACAACAAAGGATTCAAATATTACATAAGCCTAGTTGACAAGGTGGTGGCAGGGGGAAAGGACTGACTCCAATTTCGTAAGAACTTCTACTGCAGGTAAAATGCTATCCAACAGCATTACACCCTACAGATAAATCTTTTGTGAAAAGACTCCACTGATGCAGCTAACTTCATTGCTGTCTTATTTTAAGATATTGCCACAGCCTCCCCAACCTTCAGCAACCACCATCATAATCAGTCAGCAGCCATCAACATTGAGGCAAGAAGATTAGCAAAAAGATTACAACTCACTGGAAGCTCAAATGATCAACAGCATTTTTTTTTTGGTAATAAAGTAATTTTAAATTAAGGTGTACATACTTTTTTTTAGACAATGCTACTGCATACTTAAGAGACTACATTACAGCATAAACATAACATATGCACTGGGAAACCAAACAATTTGTGGGACTTGTTTTATTGCAATATTCCCTTTATTGTGTGGTGGTCTGGAACTGAACCCACATCATCTCCAAAGTATGCCTGTACAAGAAAAAGAGGAGAATAGAATCTACTTCAGTGAAACAGCATGTTTCTGGGACAAGACTATGGTAGAATGAAGTAGTTAAGTGGAAGGGCTTTGGATTCAGACTGATCTGGGTTTAAATCCTGCCTTTGTGATTCATTAGCTGAGTGACCTTCAATAAAATCATGCTCTCAGCATTCCTTTCTTCCTCCGTAAAAAATGGAGATACGGACTACCCCATATCATTTTACACACACATACATAAACATATGTTATATATATTACAACATTTACTAAAAGTTCATAAGTAGCACCAATTTAGTAGTACTAATTTAGCCAGGCACAGTGGCTCATGCCTACAGTCCCAGCACTTTGGGAGGCTAAGGCAGGAGGATTGCTTATGCCCAGGAGTTCGAGATCATCCTGGGCAACATAGTGAGACAGCATCTCTACAAAAAAATAAATAAAATTAGCTGGGCATGGCAGTGCACACCTGTTGTTTCAGCAACCGGGGAGAAGGGGGAGGCTTGCTAGGGCCCAGGAGGTTGAGGTTGCAATGAGCCAAGATCATGCTACTACACTGCACCCTAGGTGAGAAAGCTAGACCCTGCCTCAAAAAAAGAAAAGAGAAGAAAAAGAGAGAAGCAATCCAGGCAGATGAAACGGCAACGAAACGCAGGAAGATGGGCGAGACCATGGGGCATTATCAAACAAGTAATTCAATACGCCTAGAGCATGGGGGATACAGAACTTCAAAGGCAAAATAACAAGTAATCTATCTAACACTGTTTGCATCAAACAGAAAATACTGAATGCTAGAGTCAAATAGGAACATATGGAGGGGACAGGAGCTGAGATTTCCCACTAAGTTTCATGCAAGTTGAATTTCCACACAGATCTCTGTTGAGATTAAACATGTGCTGTAGGTTGCAAACAATCAGAAGAAACAGAGCCATGCCACTGAGTACAGTTTTACTTTTCACAGAACGTTCCACACACTGCCTGGCTCCTAAATACCCACCTTACCTAGATTACAGACCTTTCCCCACAGCAGAAGAAAGTCCATGCTGGAGAGAATGTTTTAGTTCTGCGCATGTGAATGAGAAATAGGTAATAAACAAATTATCCCATCAATCACTGAATGCAGGCAACACTGCCTGGCTTGTCTGGATTTTAAAGGTGCACTCACCTGTATAAGCAGTCCATATAGTCTGCGCCCTTGCTGTATTCTTCCCAGTACCTGTGGTACATAACAAGTACTTGTTCTTCTGACTCCAGAACTCTCTATATAAACGGGAAACATATTTTTAATTGAAAAGCAATAATCATTTTTACTGTCAACCATAAAACATATCAAAATTAATGTTCTAAAATAATCTACATAATTCAAGCAGTACAAATTACATTTACACAATACATATTAACTACCTTCATTAAAAATGAAACAACTGGGAAAGATATGAGCCTTCAATATGAAAGTGAAGCATCCATAACAGAGAATAAATTGAGCTGGGCGTGGTGGCTCACGCCTGTAATTTCCAGCACTTTGGGAGGCTGAGGTGGGCAGATCACCTGAGGTCAGGAGTTCAAGACCAACCTGACCAACATGGGTGAAACCTGGCCTCTACTAAACACAAAAAAATTAGCCAGGCATGGTGGCACATGCCTGTAAGTTCCAGCTACTTGGGAAACTGAGGCAGGAGAATCACTTGAACCCAAGCAGAGGTTTCAGTGAGCCGAGATCGTGGCACTACAATCCAGCCTGGGCAACAGAGCAAGACTCTGTCTCTCAAACAAAAAAAAAAACAAAAACCACACTTACAACGTAACCTAAAATATAAAATTGCAAAAAATTTATTAATGTCTTACATAGTTATCATTTATGATATAATCAAAGCTCACCAGCTTACAATAGCAGAACTTTAAATTAACATACTAAACATAAACACTTTAAGACCACTTTAACATACTATCAAAGCTGTTTTCATAAGTGGATAAATGATCACATTAGAACACTAAATAAAATGTACACGCCATATACAATAAAAAGTAGAGCATTTCCGTTTAATATTTTCAGGTAAACAGCACACAATCAACTGTGCCCTACTTATGAGGTTTTTTTGGTGTCTCACTATATTGGCCCAGGCTGGTCTTGAACTGTTGGCCTCACATGATCCCCCTGCCTCAGCTTCCCAAAGTGCTGAGATTACAGGTATAAGCCACTGTGCCAGGCCAGTTCTTAACATTTAAAAAAGTATCTACTCCTGACCACGTGCAGAGTTAGTTTAAATAAACTGCGTTTTTTTATTTCTATTTCATAGACAAAGAAACTCAAAGCTCAGTTCATACCTAAGGTAGTTGTTAAGTGAGTTGCCCATGGTTACAACAGCTAATAAAAAGCAGAGTGAAGATTCTCACGCAGGCACTAAATTATCTCCTCCAGTTCCTGATTAGATCAGTAGTCTAAATTAAGTTCAAAGTGCTGTCTATAGCAAAATACTGCAAAATTCACTGTTTATACACAGATCATGTCTGTGCTGCTGCCCTTCTATGCATGGCATACTAATCACAAAACTGGTCACAGAGACAGCTTCTGTCATCATTTACCACTTCCCTTTTTAATTTTAGATTTTGGGAAGACTTTATATAGCATATGAAAGGCAGCTAAAAAGCTGAAAATAACAAAGATAGAGATTTACAAAGAGATAGGAATAAAAAACAAGGGTAAATTTGGCTGTATAAACACTACCCAGAGGACACAGGAGCACACTGTAAAACTGAACAAAGCTTCAGCTGACCCTCTCCTTCATTTACTAACTACCTGATGCTGAACAAGTAAACTGATTTCCCTAACAACACAAAGCTTGACTCAAAGATCTTAATATGTATACAATTTTTAACTGCTAATTAAGAAGCAAAAACAAGGGAGGCCAAGGTGGGAGGATGACTTGAGCCCAGGAGTTTGAGACCAACCAATAGAGTCAGAACCCTCGTCTCTACCAAAAATTGCCAGGTGTGGTGGTGTGTGTCTGTAGTCCCAGCTACTTGGGAGGCTGAGGTGGGAGGATCACTGAAGCCTGGGAAGCCAGGGCCACAGTGAGCCATGATCGTGCCACTGCACCCCAGCCTGGGCAACAGAGCAAGACCCTGTATTTTAAAAAAGCAGCAGCAGCAAAACAAGCTGATCTTGATACAAGTTCTACACTGGAAAACAGTAAACTAGCAAAGTACACAACTATCAACATATTTATATCACGCACGTATTATTGCTTACCTTGTGCAAATGCCGAACGTGATTTTCCAAAAAAATCTTAGTTTCTGTATAAAGTCTTTCTCCAAGGGGTTCAGGATAGGCCACACATAAAGCATAGATATCGCTAGTTAAATTATTAAGGTTTTCGTATTTATTGGAGACAATTTCTAAACATGAGATTTATCTTGTTTGGCATTAAAAAATTTCTTTTTTGTGTGGTTTAGGCTTATAATATATATAATACTGTTATACATATGTGACAAAGGTACAATACATAACCATGCTTACTTTAAAAAGCACTACAGGCTGGGCGAGGTGGCTCATGCCTGTAACACCTGAGGTTGAGAGTTCAAGGCCTGCCCCAACGTCGAGAAACCCTGTCTCTACTAAAAACACAAAATTAGCCGCGCGTGGTGGCGCATGCCTGTAATCCTAGCTACTTAGGAGGTTGAGGCAGGAGAATCACTTGAACCCGGGAGGCGGAGGTTGAGGTGAGCTAAGATCGCACCATTGCATTTCCAGCCTGGGCAACAACAGCAAACATCTGTCTCAAAATAAATAAATAAATAAATAAAGCACTATAAGATTCATTCACTTATTCATTCTACAAGTATTTACTGAGAATTATTTGAAGACTCTGTGAGGAAAATGGTTCTTATCAGAGAGGTTAAAATCCAGAGGTTTCTGGAAAAACAAATTACCCAGAATCCAATAAAATAAGGTTTATATTAGAATAAACATAAGCATAGTATCAGTGAAGGCCTAAGGAATATGACAAGAGGCAGATATGTCTAAGCAATTTTGAGAAACTAAACAAAAATTACTCATTTGACATAGCCTCCTACATCCTAGTAGTCAGGATACTCTACATCTATTTATTCTATCAGAAGAAATATACCATGAATAGTAATATCAATTAACCAATTAAGTTTCTGAACATCAATTAAGTACCTTGCTAGGTCTCACCAGAGGTAGATAACAGGAGGAATGGAAAGAAAAAAGACCTGAGCCTTTACCTTTCACTAGCTAGTGATCTTAATCAAGTTTCCTAGCCTGTCTGGGATGGCCTGAGTCTTTACCTTTCGCTAGTTAGATCTTAACCAAGTTTCCTAGCCTCTCTGGGGTAGCATTTCCTTTTTTTTTTTTTTTTTTTTTTTTAAATATCCTTTGCTTTAGTGGATCTTTTCAACATCTGCAATAATTAGAAACATTATATACCAAGACAAACAAAAGATAAGACTTAAAAGCAAAGCCCATTTATAACCATGGGGCCAGACACGGTATCAGATTAGGATTCCAGGAACTAGGTGTTTCATATGCTGCCTCCAATTACTGTGACAAGGCATTCTGGAGGTAACAGTTCATTTGTCCACAGAAACATTGACACCAGAGCAACACAAAGGTCAGAACCTCCTGGTGGTTATACTCCAGGACTGTTCCATGTTAAAGCTATGCCATCTGATTGGTACGATGACCACCGCCAATTGTCTCCAAAGATAATGAACCTTTCCCTGACATCTCCACAGTTCCTGTAAGACCCTTGAAGTGCTTTCTAAACTGCCCATCACTAACCAAAAGTGCAAGATAAAGAACCTGTGAGCAACCTGAGACCAGCCTAACTAAAGATGCAGATATGAACTGGAAATAAGGTTGATGATTCAGGATGGAGTCAGGTATTTATGTTTAACACAAAGATTAGGAAATACTATGAAATAAAAACGTTTACTTAATAATAAGGATGCAAATTTTTCCTCCTCTATGTCCCCTTAACACTTTATGCGTTCTACAAAATTTATTTTTACACAGTAGAATTTACTTATACCTTTCCCATCCACATTAGCCTATTAACTCCATACTCCCAGCTCCCCGGCACGGGTCCTAGCACATGACGATTTATTAAATCCTACTGAAGGACAATCTCACATGCCCCATTTACCTAGTACCCTTACCCCAGAAAGCACAAGCAGCCCTCTCCACATTTACTTATAAATTTTTGATCATTTCTATTTATGTATTTTTAAGCTTTACTTATTTATATATACATTGTTTCCTCACCCTTGCTTTGTAATATTTATTTACATTTTTACTTAATTTTTTTTTTTCTAGAAACAGGGTCTCAGCATGTTGCATAGGCTGATCTCAAACTCCTGGGCTCAGGCAATCCTTCTGCCCCGGCCTCCCAACATGCTGGGATTATAGGTATGAGCTACCGCACCTAGCCTTACTTATTTTTAATAATAATTGGTAATTAAATCCTTTTAACAAAGATCATGTGGACTAAATGTCTTAAGGTTCTGAATACCTACTTCTAAAATTTTCATAAAACATAATGTTATTTGCTCCAACTATGTCTTCCTAAAGCCATATACACGTTTACTTAAAAATAAGTATGCAAATTTTCTAAAAGACATGACTGAATTGGTACTGAAAAATTAAAATTATTCAATACCGTGATTTTTGCATGATATGCTAATTATGTGCCCAAATGTCTCACATCAGGAAAGTTAGTATCTCAATATATCCACTGCATGTAAACGTAAATGAAATCTACTGGAAGGATTTGTGCCAAATCTCCAGCTTAAGGAGAAAGGATCTACACAAGAGAGGTGCGCAGGGAGACGTCCCCACTTCAGTCCACGTGTGGTACTTCTGCACTGTGCGGCTCTGTCAGAACATACGTACTTTTTTAGTGGAGTGAATCCACCTTAATAAAATTTTAAAGTTCATGTTTTAACTTACCATAGTTTTGGGTCTCAAACCACTGCATAATTTTAACCAATTAAATATGTTCTTTTTCTCTATTCAAATACCCAACCAACCTGGAAATGTTTAGCCCTTACGAAGAAAACCTACAAAACCGAGCATTTTTCAACCTCCAACACTCCGTTATGATTTGATTACAGACAAGACACTTTAAAAGACAAAAAACGCAAAATAACTAGGTCAGATTTCAACTTATACATTCTTGCCCTAGATTTACCTTTCCTAAGTCACTTTTTAGGGAACCAGAATACACAAACTCCTCTATTTATGAACTTTCCAGTTTAAAAATATCTCTGTCAGAAACTAAGCTATTACAGAATGAAATCTCTTAGCTGCAATCAAAAGATAGTCCTTAACAGCAGCAAAGTTATTTATTTCACATTCTCTATTAAAAGGTGTTTCCTATGCTTGGGCCTAATTTTGAGTTTTAACAGTATGAACTCAATTATGCCGTGGGTCAAAAACAATGAGAGTTTTACAATGGGAATAAAAGTCAAGGTAATCTAGAAATTGAAAATGGTAAGACAACCAAAAAAGGATTTGACAATTAAAAAAAAAATCGATCAATAAAAAATAATCTGCTGACATTTCCTTTTTTTTTGAGACAGAGTTTTACTTGCCCAAGCTAGAGTGAAGTGGCGTGATCTCAGCTCACTGCAACCTCTGCTGCCCCCAGATTTAAGCAATTCTCCTGCTTTAGCCTCCCAAGTAGCTGGCATTACAGGCATGTGCCACCACACCCGGCTAATTTTGTATTTTTTTTTTTTTTTAGTAGAGACAAGATTTTACCTTGTTGGCCAGGCTGGTCTCGAACTCCTCACCTCAGGTGATCCACCCGCCTCGGCCTCCCAAAGTGCTGGGATTACAGGCGTGAGCCATTGCACCCAGTCGGATTTGCTGAGATTTCTCATGAGAAAGAATACGAATGCAATATCTATGAAATCATGAATTAGCAGGCAAGGATAAAACAAATGACGAATTAAATGGAAAATTTTCAAGTGCACAGCTAGGGAATCAATGTGCACATCAAATATCAATTAGCCTGATATAATTTAGAAGAGGGTGAGGCAGCTGCTGATGCACCAAAGACACCTGACTGCAGATAAAATCTTTTCCCATCAGTAAAATCCAAGAAAGAATGCTGGGCTGCTATGTACAGACTCCATGGTTACTAATGCCTTCTTCTTCTAACACCTGTGGAAAGTGTCAAGGATACAGATCACCTGCCTCAGCATTTTTCAATGACATCAAAACTGGTCTATGTTTGAAAGAGATGCCTGATAGAATATAAACTAGAAATCATGGCCAGGTGCGGTGGCTCACCCCTGTCATCCCAGCACTTTGGGAGGCCGAGGCAGGTGGATCACCTGAGGTCAAGGGTTCGGAGACCAGGCTGGCCAACAGGGTAACATCCTGTCTCTACTAAAAAAAAAAAATACAAAATTAGCCGGGTGTGGTGGCACATGCCTGTAATGCCAGCTACTTGGGAGGCTAAAGCAGGAGAATCGTTTCAACTCGGGAGGCGGAGGTTGGAGTGAGCTGAGGTTGCACTACTGCACTCAAGTCTAGACAAAAGCAAAATTCCATCTTAAAAAAAAAAACAAAAAAACAGAAATGAGGACAAGAGTATGCCTGGGTTTAAATGGTGGAAGGATGAACTCATTTCCCTACCTGTAAGAAACAGATTGAGGGAAGGCAATATTAAGTCTCCCATAACAATCATTTTGGACTTACTATAACCTTTTGGATGCCACTTCTCCTCAAGTAGGAAAATGTCTACATTACGCTGCTGGAGTTTGGAAATCTGTCCTAACAGCTAATAAAAGACAGAAAACTTTAAGTAAAAGTAAACTAGAACAGGGCCAGATGCAGCCTTTCTATTTATACAAAGTCTAAAAATCAAAGAATTCACCACTGGCCGGGCATGGTGGCTCTCACTTGTAATCCCAGCACTTTAGGAGGCTGAGGCAGGGGGGATCACTTGAGGTCAGGAGTTTGAGACCAGCCTGGCCAACATGGTGAAAACCCGTCTCTACCAAAAATACAAAAATTAGCCAGGCATGGTGGCACCCACCTGTAATCCCAGCTACTAGGAGGATGAGGCATGAGAATCACTTAAAACCATGAGGCGGAGGCTGCAGTGAGCCAAGATCACACCACTGCACTACAACCTGGGCAACAGAATGAGACCCTGCTACAAAAAAAAAAAAAGAAAAAAAGAATTCACCATTATTGTTTATTCTATTTATATAAAGTCCAAATATCAAAGAGTTCACCATTTAAGAACCATGAAAGGCTGGGCACAGTGGCTCACACCTGTAATCTCAGCATTTTGGGAGGCCAAGGCGCATGGATCACTTGAGCCCAGGGGTTCAAGATCAGCCTGGCCGACATGGCAAAACCCTGTCTCTACTAAAAATACAAAAATTAGCCAGGCATGGTGGCGGGTGCTTGTATTCCCAGCTACTCGGGAGGCTGAGGCATGAGAATCACTTGAACCCGGGAGATGGAGGCTGCAATGAGCTGAGATCACTGCACGATGTCTAACAAAAAAAGAACCACAAAAACAACAGGCACAAAAATCAAGATAGCAGTTAGCTCCTAGGGCAATGGGTAGGCTTGTGAACTCAGGGGGGTTATAGTGAATGTTGATAAAGTTCTATTCCATTAATATTCTTTACCTATGTGATAATATCATTGCATTATAATTGTGCAATGGCGTATTTTATGAACTTGTCCATATTTGTGTTATATACATATTTACACTCCCCACAAGTGCACGCTAAAAGTTCAAATAATAACATATTTGAAACAATGTGGGGGGACCTGTTTTTTCCTTTTCAAAATATTTACATTTTATGGCCCTTAAAATTTCCACTTAAGATGTTAAGGCTCAGAAGTGAATTTTATATTCTTGGGCAAAATAACAGGGAAAAGGAAGGAATGTTACCTTGTAACAGTAACATAGCCTTTTACTTTCCAAAGCAAAATTTAAATCAAAAAATTATACTCTTTAATCATTATTTTTGCAGACTTTTTTTTTATTTTGGGGGAAGGGAAAATTCATGATCAGGTGAAGAATAACTGGCCCAATCACCAGCTGGGCATGGTGGCTAACATCTGCAATCCTAGCACTTTGGGAGGCCAAGGTGGGAGAGCTGATTGAGCCCAGGAGCTTGAGACCATCCTGGGCAACATAGTGAGATCCCATCTCTACAAAAACAATCAAAAAAAAAATCAGCCAGGTGTGGTGGCACACGCCTGTAGTCCCAGCTACTCAGGAGGCTGAGGTGGGAGGATCTCTTGAGCCCAAGAAGCTGAGGCTGTAGTGAGCTGTGGTCACACCACTGCACTCCAGCTTGGGTGACAGAGTGAGACCCTATCTCTAAAAATAAATTTAAAAAATAAAAGAATAACTAAACCATATTAGATGGATGAAATATAACAGTGACTGAAGGGGTCACTTTCCAGGGAAATCATCTATTTCAAAACCACTTAAAACCCAACAAATTAACTGTCTATACTGTACAATGATGAACAACACATTTCAATTATCTTTTTATCCCATGTTCATTTTCCCTCTTCTTGTAGTCATCTATAACCAACCCCTTTTCCCTCTCTGCTCATTATTTTAGTTAAAATATACTTAAAAGCACCTAAGAACTTGCTTAGCCCAATCTCACTAACATACAAGCAGCCTTAACACTTTTTAACTTTAATTAAGATTCCTGCCCCAAATCAATCCATAACGTTCCACAGAAAAATTAGCTATGCAATTCAAAGGCAGAATCTGTATCAGTTATCCTCTAGATATACTGGAAAGCATAGGGAATTGGATGTTTAAGATATCATATTCAAGTCTGTGCTCCATCAATTACTACCTGTGTGACCCTGGGCAAGTCCAGTCAACTAATTATTTTTGTCCCACTGATCTGACAGACTTGATTGAGGTATCAAATGACATAAAAAATACAAAAGAACTTTGCAAACTATGAAGCCTTCTAAAATGTCCTCATCCTTTTACATATCTTCAGTACCCAGAACACAGCTGGCTTAACAAACATTCCTTACTGCCTACTGCAGTTGTAATGAATTAAATGGTTTTCTATTGGTCTAAAAACTTTACTGTTCTTGCATCCACATTCGGCTTAATAATAAGAACTGAATTAGGCATCGAGAACAAGCTGAACCACTATCTTATAAAAGCAGAGCTTTACTAAAGAATGTGTGCCCCACATAATGATGGCAGCCGTTCTGGAGCCCCAGCAGATTGCTAGAGAGGGCAGCACTAGTTAGGTCTAGCAGATCACTCTCCTGGAGGAATGCAGGAAACTAGGCTTCAGGGCATCCTAGGGAAATCAGCAATCCGCATTGTTACACAAAACTCTCACTTCACAAATGTAGATAATCTAATGAAAAACACGCTTCCAGCCCAGTCACTCAACTTGCTGTTCGCTCTCCACCAAGCACACTCTTCCCCCCAGAAATCACATGGCTTGCTCCCTCGCTGAGTTCAAGTCTCTGCTCTAAGGTCCCCATCCTCAGGGAGGCCTTCCTTGGCCACTCATTCTAAAAGAGCAGCACACACAGGTACTCCAAGCTTCCGACGCCCTTATCCTGCTTTCATTTATCACTATCTCTTCTTAGAAGCAAGGGCATCAGATGTTTTTTTAACCTGTTCAGTGTCTGTTTCTACTGTTATAATGGAAAGAAAGGAATTTGTTTTGTTCGCCAACTGTATTCTCAAAGCTAAATTAGTCCTTGACAGATACTAAGTATTCAATAAATATTCGTTGAATGAAAGGTTATCAAACACTGATTGCCATAAAAGAGGTGATGAACTTGAAAACGCGGATAACAATGTATTCAAAAATTGTTACACGGGAAAGTTCTTCCGTAACCTTCAACATGTTCTCACTTGTCAACAAGTTTATCAATTTTATAGACGACTGATCAAGCTGCCATTCAAAGGATACGAGAAGCGGTCATTCCACGTTGCTCTTTCGACGTATTCCAACATGACCACAGCTTTTATTGTCGTCAAAAGTTTGTTCCATGTTTCATCAAAATCTACTACTCTTGGTTTCAAAGACATTGTGCAAGTGTAGTGTTGAAATCTGTCAATTAAGAACAATAACAATGTTAGCATTGATTCCACAAGCTTAGTTATGCGTTTTTAGAGCACTGCATAATTAAATAGCATGATATACGCAAGGAGTGAGAAAAGAACCCAGCACACACCAAAGTGTTAGCTACCATCTTTTCAAGACTACCCAGACAAGAAACATCATAGACTAACAATCATTACAAACTCTAGGAACTGGAAGGTTTCTAGTACAAATTATTTATGATGAAGGGTACAGTTTCAAAGATTTATAGCCCTCATTTAATATTGTGAGGGAAAGAAACTGGGACCCACTTAAGCAAAACGCCAACTTCCATCAGAGGAAATAATGTAAGACATTCAACTGAAACGTTCTGGCTCCAAATCCTTGTGGTTTGCACTCCTGAAAGTGGGGAATAAGGTAGCATGCAATGAAATATGAGAAGATACAAGAAAATCAAAGGGTTTACCTTCCTGGAGCATTAGTTTTGGTATTAGATTAGGGAAGAAATTTACATTTATATTAAACCAAACAGGGATGAATTGTGGAGCAGAATATAAAATTCACACGACCTTTTAAGATTTAGAAAAAAGATTTCAAAGAAATGTCAGGTTTGCAGTGGAGAGCTTAAGGCTCCCTCCCAGATTCTTGGGGTATCTACCTCCCAGTTCTAATGAAAAGCATGGCTCTAGCCATGGAACCCCTGGCTCCAGTGAACCTGATGGGCGTTTAAGGGAGTTCAAAGACTCCTGCCTTGCAAACTGCATTTAGGAGTTAGATGGTTTCCGGAACAAAAGGGTCCCAAGGTTACAGAAACTTGGTTCAAGCTAGATTCTAAATCTTTCCCAATATCACATCAGATCATCAGAATTAAAAGAGAAACTTTCTAAGTTAAATGTAATTGCTCAAAAGAACATTTTTCTGGCAAATGTTTTAACAACCTCCCTCAAGTCTCCCCTTATTAGCAGGACTGTGAGGCACCAACCTAGTCTGTAGTCAAGGCCAAAAAAGGATGAAACTTCTCTTGCCTCCCACCATGGGGGAAAGGGGAGGCAGAGAACAGGGAGGAGGGGACGATGCAGAAAGAGCACGAGCAAAGGCAGTGGGGAGGACGGCAGCTGCACCGCCAGCCACAGACTGGGAGAGGCCCTTCTGTGTTCCCTGCTGAGAACTCAAGGAATCCCAGGAATAGACTCCATGGAAAAGGGAAAAAAAAATCAGAGAAAAGTCAAATATCCAAGAGAGTAAGCCATGTTGAATCACACCCTCTCTCCTCAACATACCAAAGCCTCCACCTCCTGGCCTTCAACTCATTCCTGAACTATGTAGAATGGACTAGCAGTGATTTTAGCGTGCAAAGTTGGGGAGAAGGTGGGAGTGGAGGAGGTGGGAGAACCTAATGAGTTTCCTAAGCTCTAAATAAGGGCATTAACTATACCTCCTCCTCTCCCTTTTTCACCACATCCTATCATCAAATACTCATCCTGTGCACATGAGTATTTCCTCAATCCATCCACTCCTGTGTAGCCCCACAAATGTGCTGGAAATCAGGCCCTCAGCAGAAATAGTAACAGCTGTTAACAATTACATAGTGTATATACTGCGACCCAAGCACTAAATACCCTGTATCAACCCGTTTAATTCTCCCAGCATTCTGACAGGCAGTCTCACTGTTCTCCCCATTTGCTGAATATGAAAACTGAGTCACAGGTGATTCAGAAACGTGCTTAAGGTCACAGAGCTCTTTAACGGTGGCATCAGGATGCAGACCTGTGCTGCAGCGTGTGCTCGGCTGCTGTGTGCAGCCATGCTGCCTCGCTAACGCGCTTGCTGGTCCTTGCCAGGCACCATTCCAAGTTCTGAGGGTACAGTGGGCAAAAACAAAGTTCTTGACTTCAAGATCAGAATCTTAGCTCTTGCCCTTAACAAAGACACAAAAATAACCTACCTAAGCCAAAAGTTGACCATGTTACTTTGTACATAAAGCTGTTTGTTGTTTCCTTCCATAGACAGCACTCAGTTTAGGCTCAACTGCAACATAGCACCCAAACTCCTCTTCTCCTGGTACTACCTACCGTGACAGTACAATCCAAGAACTTCCCACTGCTTGGAGATCACTGAACATATCAGCCTGATTCGTATATTTGTCTTTACTCTTACTATTTTCTCTACCTAAAGTGCTTCTCTTTTCCTTAGCCATTCCATCTAACTCTTACTGATAGTCTAACCTTGGTCCATCAGCCTTTTTCTTTTTTTTTTTTTTTCTGAGACAAGAGTATCCCTCTGTCACCCAGATTGGAGTGCAATGGTGAGATCTCAGTTCACTGCAACCTCTGCCTCCTGGGTTCAAGTGATTCTCCTGCCTCAGCCTCTCACGTAGCTGGGATTACAGGCACAACTCACCACGCCTAGCTAATTTTTGTATTTTTAGTAGAGATGGGGTTTTACCATGTTGGCCAGACTGGTCTCGAACTCCTGAGGCTCAAATGATCTGCCCGCCTTGGCCTCCCAAAGTGCTGGGACTATAGGTGTGAACCACTGTGCCCGGCCTACACCTGCTTTTAGGAAACTTTCTCAGACCATTTAAGCTAGGTAAAGTGTCCTATCGTAGGTATTATCTGAGAACTCCACACTTTCCTATGGGAGCACTTCATCACTCTCAACTAGAATCACCTGAATGTTTCTGAGAGGGGGACAATTCTGTTAACTGCATACCAAAAAGCTGGTGATGCTCCCCTGACATTCACTTACTCCTCTTATAAAATGAAATCATATTAAACACACTGTTTGCAAATTAGTTTAACAGTTGCACAGACTTTTTTTGCTTTATGGAATCAGACTGACACTGACTTCTCTGTTGAGACTGATAGATTTATGGTACTATAAGAAAAATACACAGTTATAATCCATGCTTGGATGGACAGAAACTCTGGAAGCCAAGGTGAGAGAAGCACTGGCCTCATGAAACACACCAAAAACTGACAAACCAATAGCAGGAAGTATGTGCAACAGTCTGTCAGATTCTCTGCTTGCTAGCTCATATAACTAGGAAAATTAAGTTTCTTTTGTTTTCTTGAAATTGTTTAATAATAACATTCATGGAAAGTTTACATAAGGATGTGAAAGAGACAGGACAAAGAAAGAAAGAAGACCAGGGGAGGGCGCAGTGGCTCATGCCTGTAATCCCAGCACTTTGGGAGGCTGAGGCAGGCGGATCACCTAGGTCAGGAGTTCCAGACCAGCCTAACCAGTATGGTAAAACCCTGTCTCTACTAAAAATGCAAAAATTACCAGGTGTGGTAGCACATGCCTGTAGTCCCAGGCAACTCGGAAGGCTGAGACAGGAGAATTGCTTGAACCCGGGAGGTAGAGGCTGCAGTGAGCCGAGATTGTGCCATTGCACTCCAGCCTGGGTGACAGAGCGAGACTCCATCTCAAAAAAAAAAAAAGAAAAGAAAGAGGACCACAGCCACACTACTTTACTTTCTACCTCCCAAGCTGTCAAATAATTCATAAATCTATCAGTCTTGTTCTTCATTACTGTGCTTTAACGAGATTCCCATGCGCACTCAGATTGTGTCCCATCAAGTAACTGCAAAATCCAAGTCTCCTAAAATCACCACAGTCCCCTTTAGCTTTCTTGTGAGTACCACTCTTGCAACGACGGAGTTTTAGGGCACACAGGTACAGTGCCTAGGGCATAAGACTTATAGGACCTAAACAACACACATACTCTTTCTCCACATTTTTAAAAACTGCAAAATAAAAATTTATATTTAATTACCTGTTTCCACAAAATATGTCAACATTAATATTTGCAACATTTTTGTTACATTTGAAAACACTTGTAGATTAGATTTCCTAAGAGCATAATTTCTAAATATGCATGATTGTCAATAATAATTCCAAATTGAATCATAAAACACAGTTACCATATGACGTGGCAATTCCACTACTAAGAAAAATAAAACTCCCAAGAGAAATACAACATATTCACGTCAAAACTGGTTTATAAATGTTCACTGCAGTATTATTCATAAAGGCCTTTGAAACAGCCCAAGTGTCTTATCAACTGATAAATGGTTAAATAAAATGTGATATATCCATACGATAAATTTTATTTGGATATACAAGGCAATAAAGTATTGATACACACCAACACATGGATGAACCTCAAAAACATTATACTAAGTGAATGAAGAGGGCCACAAAACAGCCACATAATGTACGATTCTATTTATATGGAGTATCACGAATAGGCAAATCTATAGAGACAGAAAGTAGATGAGTGGTTGCCTGGGGAACTTGGGGAAAAATGGGAAATGACTGCCAATAGGGTGATGAAAATGCTCTAAAGTTGACTGTCATGATAGCTGCACAACTCCAGGAATATACTAAAAACCACTCAATTATATATTTCAAATAGGTAAACTGAATGGTATGTGACGTATATCTCAATAAAGCCGCTATACATTTAAAAGTGAATTATAAAACTCATACCAAAAATTTTAGAGCAATGTAATGGGGATGAGGTGGAAATAAGTATTAATACATCCACATGGTCACTTAGCATAAAATTCTGAAATCTCAATCTCTCTCCCACCACTTCTGTGTATGACCTAGCTGCCACCTCCCAACACCAGAGGCGGTAAGTGTTGTATGTTTCTGGGCGTATTTTAGACATATACATTGATTTGTTATTCCCTTTTACGTAATATAAATGTGGTCTTTTTTTCATGTTTTACATAAATGGTATACTATTCAGATTGTTACATATCTGCTTTTTTCTCTTAAGAGTATACTTGGACCCAGGTGCGGTGGCTCATGCCTGTGAGCCCAGCAGTTTGGGAGGTTAAGGCGGGTGGATCACTTGAAGTCAGGAGTTCGAGACGAGCTGGCAACATGGTGAAACCCCATCTCTACTTAAAAAATACAAAAATTAGCCGGGCATGGTGGTGGGTGCCTGAAATCCCAGCTACTCAGGAGGCTGTGTCAGAAGAATCGCTTGAACCTGGGAGGCAGAGGTTGCAGTGAGCCGAGATCGTGCCACTGCACTCCAGCCTGGGCAAGAGACAAGACTCTGTCTCAAAACAAAAAAAAACAAATAAATAAATAAAAATCATATTAAAAACGTATTTACAGATGTAATGATATGCTGTCTGAAATCTGCTTCACAATTAAACGGCTTGCTCATGAGCTGGTAAGTGTTAAGGATGAGTAACAGGGACACGGAGATTTATTACAGTGTTCATTTTTTTTGTGTATATGTGTTTACAATTTTCCACATTAAAGGAATCTAAAAAATCCTACTCCTCACAAGCATCATTAATACTTTCATAAATTTAGGGGAGAAAGTACATCATCTCTTACTAACTGAAAGCTCTGACGAACCTTATTCCCTTCTGAGAATCTTAACTTTCCTGTTCCAGGTTTCCAAAGCTGTAGGAGAGCACAAAAAACACATGGTACTGTCCCTAAGTATGATGTGCTAACATAGCCCGACAAAATGTCCTCCCCCAAAACGTTTACTAATAGCAGAAATCAAAAATATATACAATTCTGTTAAGATCAGATGAATTTTAACTTGTGGTGATCCTGGTCTTCATTTAGACATTTTTCATATAAAGAGATTTATTCCTGTGAACTCACTTGCTGGGGCAAAAAGAAACAATTTAGATAACTTCAGCAGGTAAAAGTTACAGTACCTCAAAAGATTCATTTTGGTGTGTCATATTTTAGTTGCCTTATTTATTTTCTTTTTTTTTTTTTGATACAAATTCTCACTCTGTCGCCCAGGCTGGAGTGCAGTGGCACAATCTTGGCTCACTGCAACCTCTGCCTCCCAAGTTCAAGCAGTTGTCCTGCCTCAGCCTCCTGAGTAGCTGGGACTACAGGCGTGCGCCACCAAGCCCGGCTAATTACTTTTGCATTTTTAGTAGAGATGGGGTTTCACCATATTGGCCAGGATGGTCTCGATCTCTTGACCTCGTGGATCTGCCCACCTCGGCCTCCTAAAGTGCTGAGATTACAGGTACGATCCACCGCGCCTGGCCTTAGTTGCCTTCTAAAAGTATAATTACCAATAATGTAAACAGCTAACCACTTACTATTTTGATTCTCTTCATAGTAAACAGAACTCCTGAATGACGATTTTTTATTTCCGTATTGATCAGTAGCAGCAATAAAAACTGGGGATGCAAAAATTACCAGTAAGGTACAATAGAGTGGGCCGGGCACGGTGGCTCACGCTTTGGGAGGCCAAGGTGGGTGGATCACTTGAGGTCAAGAGTTCAAGATCAGCCTGGCCATCATGGTGAAACCCCATCTTAAAAAAAAAAAAAAAAAAAAAAAAAAGAGAGAGAAGAAAAAAAAAAGATACAACAGAGTGGTCTAAGTTGGTTTCAGATGGTTAAGACACCATAATTAGTTTTTCAAATGCCACTCAATAGGCTTAGATTTCATTCTTAATACACCAAATGAGAAAAACACTTAAGACCCAAAAAAGAGCGTTACAATAGTTCCCCACCAAAGCCTTATCTGAGAGGATACGTTAAGATCCCCAGTGGATGCCTGAAACTATGTTTTTTCATATACATACATACCTATGATAAAGTTTAATATATAAATCAAGCACAGTAAGAGATTAACAGTAACTAACAATAAGATATAACAATTATGACATTATGCCGTAATAAAAGTTACGTGAGTGTGGTCTCTCTCAGAATATCTCACTGTGCTGTACTCACCCTTCTTGTGAAGGTGTGAGACAATACAATGCCTATGTAATGAGATGAAGCGAGCCGAGTGACACAGGCATCGGGATGTCGGCATTAGCCTACTTACTATTGACCTTCTGAATTCCTTAATGTGTATTATCATCCCCGACTCAGAGTAAATAGCTTGGTATCATTCATCTCTGGGGATCCCTTGCTGAGTCTTCAAACAGGCCCAATGCTTTCTGGCACAATATGTTGCCATCACGTGGAACTTGTCTCTGCTCATGTCTTCCACCCACCAGTGTAATGCCTTTTCCAAATTAACTAAGCACTTATTACACAATGTAACTATCACTTGTACAGTTTGAGGTCTGACACCAAAACTAATAAGAATTTTTCTTTCTTCACAATTTATTTTTCTTTCCTCATAATTTCTTTTCTTTCATAACTGTGAAGAAAGAAAAAGAAATTCTTACTAGACCTGCTTACAGTAGGTCTTAGCAACCTCAGCCTATTTATTTCTCTTTCCTTATTGAGAACTTTCACCTTTTCATGTAAAGGAAGCACTCTATGCTTCTTTCTGGTGTATCCATATTGCTAGGATCACTACTCCTGCACTTTGGGGGCCCTTATTAAGTCAAATCAGGGCTACCTGAACACAAGTATTGCAAAACTGCAACAGTCTATCTGACAATCAAGACAGCTACTAAGTGACTAACGGCAGGAGCCATCGACAGTGTGGAGATAGGACAAAGGGATGATTCACGTCTGAGCAGGACACGGCAAGATTTAATCACACTACTGAGAACAGTGCAGAATTTAATTATGAGTTATTTCTGAAATTTTCCGTTTAATATTTTCAGACCCCATTGACCATGGGTAAGTAAAATGCAGAAAATAAAACTGCGAATAAGTGGGGGCGGAGGGGTGAGATACAATATTAACTTAGCATTATTTTCCATTTCCATAGGTGGACGCAAAGCTGCCAATGGTGCACACTGACCAAATATGGCAGCATATTATTTAATATTAATGTTATTTAACGTTATTTTATTTAACATTAAAATACGCTCCAAGAATGCATTTTCATCTTGCTGTATCAAATGAGTGAGCCATTGGATGTAACTAAGAATGTCGTTTCTTATTTGGAGATTCAGGGTGCAACGTTTTTGGTTGCAGTTAGGTCTGGCCCACAGAGTTCTAAGTACTCCACAGATATCTCCATCATGATTCTCCTGCTTTAGAATTTCTATTGTTATTTATTTATTTATTTCTGAGACAGGGTCTTGTTCTGTTACTCAGTGCAGTGGTGTGATCCTGGCTCACTGCAGCCTTGACCTCCTGGGCTCAAGTGATCCTCCTGCCTCAGCCTCCCAAGTAGCTGGGACTATGGGCACACACCACCGCACTCAGCTACTTTTTGTATTAGTAGAGACAGGTTTTCCCTACGTTGCCCAGGCTGGTCTTGAACTCCTGAGCTCAAGCTTCCACCAGACTTGGCCTCCCAAAGTGCAGGCATGCACCACCGCGCCCAGCCTAGAATTTCTAGTAGTATGTTTTTTAAAAAAGAAATGAGTTGGGGAAAAAAAGAGGGAACAGACATATAGTGTGTGCCAAAATGTATACTGCAGGAAAGCACATTGAAGTCTCAAAACGGGGTGACATAGTGGGGAGTAGAGAATGTATTTATAATACAATAAGTATGTTATAAAAACCATTTGCACCCAGGTGTGGTGGCTCACACCTGTAATCCCAGTACTCTGGGAGACTGAGGTGGGAGGATCACTTGAGCCTGGGAGTTTGAAACCAGCCTGATCAACGCAGAGACTTGGTCTTTGAAAAAACAAAATTATAATAGTTGGGCCCTCTGGTAACTCATGCCACCGCCGGGTGTCACAGCTACTAACGAGGCTAAGGTGGGAACATGGCTTCAGCACAGGAAAAGTTTAATGTCACAGTAAGCTACAATGGCACCACTGCACTCCAGCCTGGGCCAAAAGACTGAGATCTTTTCTCAAAAAAGCAGCCATCGGCTTCCAAAAATAAACCCACTTCACCAAAATAAAAGACCCTTCTCTGCAATGAACTTTAGACTCTCCCATAAGCCTGCACAATCTGTACTTTGTTTTTTTAAGTTTTCACATCGCTCTTACCAGCTTGAAGTTTAACGTCTTTTTCACTTGCTTTCTCAATTTTTGTTCAATAATCTAGTCAATGAATTTAAGAAACTGACCTTTTTTAAAAAACGATTCTCATATATGTATCCCAGATCTCAGGTAAGTTAGAGAACTTGAATTTCTGAGTCCCTCATGACTAGGCAAGCCCACTTTTGTATGAATTCTAGACAAAGCTAGAACCAACCACTCTTTACACAAATTATCAAAACATTAAGAACACATTTCTTTTGGCTGTGTGTAGTGGCCATACCTATAATCCCAGCACTTTGGGAGGCCGAGACAGGCAGATTGCTTGAGCCCAGAAGTTCACAGGCAACCTGGGCAACATGGTGAACCCCGCCTCCACAAAATACAAACACATTAGCCAGGTATGGTGGCATGCACCTGTAGACCCAGCTACTAGGGAGGCTGGGGTGGGAGGATCCCTTGAGCCCAAGCTGTGACTGTACCACTGCAATCTACAGCATTTGCTGGCTTCTATATAATACATTAAATCCTACCTATGTCCTGACACTCCTATAGAAGACATAGGCATGGAAGAACAATTAAAAAGGGGATACAGGTATGGCAGATGCATATCAATTATCCCTCTAGTAACTTTCTTGACACCTCCTGTTTACAACCCCAAAGAGAGACAGTGAGGTGGCTCAAGCTTAATCCCAGCATTTTGAAAGTGAGTTATGATGGCACCCCTGCACTCCAGCCTGGGAAACAGAGCCAGATCTTGTCTCTCAAAATAAAAAATTCCAGGCCAGGCACGGCGGCTCACACCTGTAACCCCAGCACTTTGGGAGGCCAAGGCGTGTAGATCACCTGAGGTCAGGAGTTCGAGACCAGCCTGGCTAACATGGTGAAAACCCGTTTCTACTAAAAATACAAAAAAATTCTCCAGGCGTGGCGGCACGCGCCTGTTATCCCTGCTACTCAGGAGGCTGAGGCAGGAGAATCACTTGAACCTGGGAGGCGGAGGTTGTAGTGGGTCAAGATGGCTCAGCTGCACTCCTGCTTGGGCAGCAAGAACAAAACTCCATTTCAAAAAAATAAAATTAAAAATAAATTTCGATACATGCTATGACAAGGACGAACCTTGAAGACATTACACTAAGTCAAATACACCAAACACAAAGTGAAAAAATATCTTATGGTCCTACTTAAAACTATATATGTGGGGAAACTCATAAAGACAGAAAGATTTGATCAGATGCTGGGGGCAGGGCAAACAGGGAGTTACTGCTTAACAGTTGCAGAGTTTCTGTCTAGTAACAAAAAAGTTCTGGAAATGGTGGTGAGGGTCACGATCACACTGTAAATGCAATTAACACCACTAAACTATACACTTAACGATAGTCAAAATAGTAAATTGTATGTTATGTTTTACCACAATATAAAAATAGAAAAAAAATACGGTCCTTATTCATAGTTGCTTAAAAACTAGATCACAAGTACAAAGTTCTGATGTCAGAGAAGTATCTGAATCTCACTGCAAAATACTCTGAAAATTTTTAAATGGATGCACTCTAATCAAAACAATGCTTGGGAGTATGACAAAATGTTATTTTTGGTTCAGACTATCATCAAACACATAAGAGAAATATTTTGAGATAAAATTTTTCTGAAGGCTCAGGACTACTTGGGGATCTTTCTCTTGATGTCACATTATTGATTATTTTAGCAACTATATATAACTTACATAATTACTATGACTATTAGAAAGGTTATCTTCAGCTGGGCATGGTAGCTCGCACTTACAATCCCAGCACTTTGGGAGGCCAAGGTGGGCAGATAACTTGGAGTTCGAGACCAGCCTGGCCACCATGGTAAAACCCCATCTCTACTAAAAATACAAAAATTAGCCAGGTGTGGTGGCGGGCTACTCAGGAGGCTGAGGCAGGAGAACCACTTGAACCTAAGAGGTAGAGGTTGCGGTGAGCCAAGATCGTGCCACTGCACCACAGCAGCCTGGGTGACAGAACAAGAATCCATCTCAAAAAAAAAAGTAAGGAAAAGAAAAAGAAAGGTATCTTCTATTTCCCACTGTCCGAAAATAGTAGTTATAAATAAAGGGGAATGGCAAGCATAAATCTTGTGGTAGTGGACTGTAACTAAAGGTCTCATTTACAAACTCATGGTTTTAAATACAAAAACACATATACATGCAGATAAAAAGATATAAACATAGATATTTGTGTCTGCATGGATGAATACACATAATACCTCTAGCTCTGTTCACTGGGAAGGGCCTAGGAACAATGACACCACAGTGGCAATGAGCACAAGCAGAACCTACATCTTGGTTTCTAAATATCATTCTTCAATAAAAGAAACCAGAGCTACTCCTTGGAAAAGTGACTGACTCCAGGGCTGGAGCAGGAAAAATACAAGCTGAACCTAGAACATCTATGATATCAGGGAACAGAAGGTGCTTTCCCCACACAAAAAGAGGGTGGGGGCATGTCAAAAGGACATGAGCCAACCTAAAGGTCAAATCTGGAACAAATCAAGCAACAAAATAATGACTGGGTTACATGATAAACCACAGGCGGATCACAGTGACTTATGCCTGCTGTAATCCCAACACTTTGTGAGACCAAGGCCAGAGGCTCACTTGAGCCAAGGAGTTCAAAACCAGTCTGGAGCGTAGCCTGCACTTTCAGTCTCCTTCAACTGAATTAAAACAAGGCCGAGATGTTAAAAAAAAAATTACACATGGCAAATCCATGTTTCATTCTTTGAAAAAAAAAAGCAGCCACAATAGAAAAAGACTAAGTCGCTGAGTTAATGCATATAACTAACATTATTTATAATGGTAAACTATATAAAAGAGGCCAGGTGAAGTAGCTCATGCCTGTAATCCCAGCAATTTGGGAGGTCGAGGCAGGCAGATCACTTGAGGTCAAGAGTTTAAGACCAGCCTGGGCAACATGGCAAAACCCCATTTCTACTAAAAATACAAAAATGAGCCAGGCGTGGTGGCAGGCACCTGTAGTCCCAGCTACCTGGGAGGCTGAGGCAGGAGAATCACATGAACCCAGGAGGCAGAGGTTGCAGTGGGCCGAGATAGCACATTGCACTCCAGCTTGGGCAACAAGAACAAAACTCTGTCCCAAACAATCAAACAAAACAGTATCAGTTTGAATTTTTAATTCTCCAGAATAACAAAGCTTAAAGCAAAAGAAAATATTGCACCTCTCCTCCTCCAAAGGAAAATCAACAGGGTTCAATGTACCCCAAAAGTTTCTACAGATCCAACACCGCAATCTTAACCTAACACTCCTACTCACTGTCTCAAAACCTTTAAGAATCAAAGAATTGTCTCTAATAAGCCTTTCCTAATGAAAAGCCAAATATAAAGTACTGACATAGAAATCTGTATATTCTTAAAGGTGGTAACCCAAAGATTATGTTAACTGAAATGTGACAGATATATTACTGTTAAGATTCAAACTCAGGCACAGAGCCAGATCACTCTAAATAGATATTGCGATTAACTGATTACTAAGAGAGGGTTCAGTCATAGATGAGTAACTTGTTATAAATCTCCTAACATTCCAAATTGCTACTTGTTTTTCCAAGATTTAACATAAGCCAGTCATAAGTCTTCATAATATTAAGATTCTAGGGCTGATCCTGTCATCAATTAAAATTAACTGATAGTGGCCAGGCGCAGTGGCTCACGCCTGTCATCCCAGCACTTTGGGAGGCCAAGGTGGGCAGATCACAAGGTCAAGAGATCAAGACCATCCTGGCCAACATAGTGAAACCCCGTCTCTACTAAAATACAAAAATTAGCTGGGCGTGGTGGCGTGCACCTGTAGTCCCAGCTACTCAGGAGGCTGAGGCAGGAAAACTGCCTGATGCCGGGAGGCGGAGGTTGCAGTGAGCCGAGACCGCCCCACTGCACTCCAGCCTGGTGCCTGGCGAAAAAGCGAGACTGTCTCAAAAAAAATAAATAAATAACTGATAGTACATATGAAACACTGCTTTCAATCATAGCCAGACGTTTTTCCAGACTACTCAAAGAACAGGCAGATAAGGTAGAACACAAAAGAAACAGTGCAAACTTTTGTAAAAAGTCTCACAAAAAGAAAGAGCTTTTTGCAGTGACGGAGGAAGGGAGTAAGGGTGGAAAAACTATTGCGTACTATGTTTGGCACCTGAGTGATAGGATCATTCATATCCTAAACCCCAGCATCACACAATACACCCAGGTAACAAACCTTCACCTGTACTGCGTGATTAAAGAAATAAGCAGCCTGGCCAACATGGTGAAATCCCATCTCTACTAAAAATACAAAACTTGGCCAGGTGTGATGGAGGGTGCCTGTAGTCCTAGCTACTTAGAAGGCTGAGCGAGGAGAATCGCCTGAACCCAGGAGGCTGAAGTGAGCTGAGATCACGCCCCTGCACTCCGGGCTGGGCAACTCCATCTCAAAACAAAACAAAAAAACAAAAGAAACAAGGTGGGGCACAGTGGATTACACCTAAAATCTTAACACAGAGGCTGAGGTGAGAGGATTATTTGAGCCCAGGAGTTCAAGATCAGTCTGGGCAACATAGCGAGACCCCCTTTGCTCCCGCCCAGGCTGGAGTGCAGTGGCTCAGTGCAGCCTCGACCTCCTGGGTTCAAGTGATCCTCCTGCCTCAACCTCACTAGGAGCTGGGACTACAGCCCTGCACCACCACACCTGGCTAATTTCTATAGTTTCTGTACAGAGAGAGTTCTCCATGTTGCCCAACTGGTCTCAAGCTTCTGGGCTCAAGTGATCCACCCACCTCAGCCTCCCAAAGTGCTGGGATTACAGGCCCGAGCCAGCACACCCGGCCAGAAACAGCTTTTTAAACAACTCCACACCTGCAGGTCAAAAACTTAACGAAACCAGCCTGGCCAACCTGGTGAAGCTCCATCTCTACTTAAAACACAAACTCCAGCCTGGGTAACAGATCGAAGCTCGATCTCAAAATAAATGATTAAATAGATAAACTTAACAAGGGTTAGGGACCAAATCAGAAAATGCTGCAGTACTCCACAGTTTTCTCCTCTTCTGTTTTTTGTTTGTTTGTTCGTTTTCTGAGGTGGAGTCTCGCTCTGTCGCAAGGGTGGAGTGCAGTGCCGTGATCTCGGCTCACTGCAACCTCTGCCTCCCAGGTTCAAGTGATTCTCCTGCCTTGATCTCTTGACCTCATGATCTGCCCGGCTCGGCCTCCCAAAGTGCTCAGATTACAGGCGTGAGCCACCTCACCCGGCCTCTCCTTTCTACATTCTCTGTGTTCTCATCTTATTTCATAACTTAAATATGGTTCGATACTCTAAAGAATACAAACGCCAAAGCAAGTAAAGTGTACTACCATTTCTGCAAAGTGGGGACAATATTCGCTTGTATGTGCACAATTTTTTTTTCAAAGGGTATCTAAGAAAGTGCTAACAATGTTTGACTCCAAGGAAAGCCAGATGGCAAGGGTACAAGAAGTGGAGGGAGATTTTCAGTCTATTCCCCATGGATAATTTTATATTTTGGTTTTCCATTTGTTTTAGACACAGGGTCTCACTCTGTCACTCAGGCCGGAGTGCAGTGGTGTAATCATAGATGACTGCAGCCTCCAACCTGGTCATCTGGCCTCAGCTTCCCAACAGTCAGTACTACAGGCGTGCACTACCGCGCCTGGATAATTTTTTTTAAATTATTTTTTGTAGACACGGGGTCTCACCATGTCTCCCAGACTAACATTTTAAATTGTGAACCACGTGAATATAGTTTTTGTTCAAAACATTAGTAAACCAATAAAAAAATGCTGACGACTCTCCATATCCATCTTTCTCTCCTCACTAGAACTAAAGTTCCATGAAGCTAGAGATTTTTTAACTACTATATCCACACATCTGGTCTAAAGCTGGTGCTTGAGAAGCCTTCGTTGAATGAATAAATCACTCTTTAACTTCTCACTAAGTTCCACACTTATTTCCAAACACCTACTTCTCACCTCCACTGGAACAACTAGATCCAACTTAACCAGTCCAATCCAACTCCAACCCATACAACAGCCTGACCCCGCCAACTCCCGACGCCTCTTCCTTGTCTCAGTACACAGCAACATCATCCTCCAGCAGAAGCCAAAAACCCAGGGGTGATCCTTGTCCCAACTGCATGCTCATCTAAAACATGACAATTTCAGTAAGTATCTTCAACTCCAAAGCACATCTCAAAACATTTTCACTGGCCGGGCGCAGTGGCTCATGCCTGTAATCCAAGCACTTTGGAGGCCAAGGCGGGCGGATCACCTGAGGTCAGGAGTTCAAGACCAGCCTGATCAACATGGTGAAACCCCGTCTCAATAAAAATAAAAATAAAAAATAAACATTTTCACTGGTCTTCTTGTGTGTCTCTTTTCCAAACAACAGTCTGATTCTCAATCGGACCTTATCACTCCCAGTTTAGAAGAGCTCCAAAAGGCTTTTAAAGCCTCAGAAGAACAAAAGCCAACGTGATCCGCCCCTGGCTAGGACCCACCCTTAATATCTCTCTCTTTTTTCTTATTTTAAAAAAGAGAGCAAAGTCTATTTTTGCAGACCAAGTTAAGAGACGAGGAGACAGCGTGAGCAAACGCAGTCCACCTGAAGCCACTTTCAGTTCCTTGGATCCCAGCTTGACAGCACCTCAGGGCTTTTCCATTTGCTCCTCCCTAAAATAGAAACTTTTCCCTCAGAATTTCAAACTTTACCTCAGGAAGGTCTTTTCAGATTACAGTATCTGAAGTAATCCCCTAGCCACTACCACAACTCCTTACCTTATTTCGTACACAGCACTTATTCTCTGAGATTATCTGTTTACTGTCTCTCCATCCTAAGCCAGAACTGATACTCCGAGAGGATAGAAATTTAATGTGTCTTGTTTACCCTTGGATCCTTAATGCCTGTAGTGCTGCTTGGCAAATAAACCAGGTGCTTAATATTTGTCAACTGACAGATAAGACAAAAATGACTTTAAAGAAGGTCCACAACATTTAATCTACTGACAAACTGGTGAAGATAAAAGACATGGATAATCTTCACATTTATAGAACACTGAAAGCCACCAAAGAGGATGGAGAATGAAGAGTATTTCAGAGGCAGGAGAACAACCAAATACTCAAAAGGCAATTGAAAAGGAATTATTCCCAGGCTATGTGAATGCACATTGTAGAAATGTTCCAACTCATAAACAGCAACTATCAATAATAATTAAAAAACAACAACAAAAAAAAAAAACGGGAAATTCAAAACACTATGGGCTGGGCGCAGTGGCTCAGGCCTGTAATCCCAACATTTTGGGAGGCCGAAGCACGCAAATCACCTGAGGTCAGGAGTTCGAGACCAGCTTGGCCAACATCTCTACTAAAAATACAAAATTAGCCAGGTGTGGTGGCACATGCCAGTAATCCCAGCTACTTGGAAGTCTGAGGGAGGAGAACTGCTTAAACCCGGGAGGCAAATCACACCACTGCACTCCAGCCTGGGTGACAAGAGCGAAACTCCATCTCAAAAGAAAAAAAACTATGTACTTCTGTTATCTCACATGACTCTTTTGGAAAGATCTTCCAGATACTGCATACGGTCAAAAGAAGCAAAGTATAGCTAATTTGTTCGTGGGTCTGTCTTGAAAAGGAATGTAAGATTCGAAAGGGCAGACAACAGTATTTTGAATGTTTTTAAGTGATTATTATGCAGTCAGTTGTCAATCCTATCAAAGTGATTATTTCCCATACTTCACTATGAGATAGGCTTGGGACAAGTCTAGTTCAAAGACGTTTATGTTGAACAGTCACAATCTATAGTGAACGCTAATAGTATGCATCTTCAAATTTTAAACGCCCAGAGTACTGGCCTTCAACTAGCAATATTTTAATCCATGGAGCAAAGGTGTGGGCTTAACATTAATAACAGCCTACAATTCACAGATGTTTTATTTGCATGCACGTAATGGTAGGGAATGGTCCAGACTCCCTAGAGGGTAAGCAAGTGCTAGAAAGCGTGTGAGGATCTTATTTCACCAGACCCTAAGTGTGGAGACAAGAGGTCTAGCATGCACGTAGGATACTCCTCCCCAAAGCTATCAATCTTTGCAGTCTGCGGAAACAAAAGTGAAAATACTCGTGGTAAGGATGCATGAGATTGATGCCCCCCCCCACACACATACACAAACACACAGAGTTGTGTATTCGTGTGAGCACGCAAATATGCAGAAGAGTACACACACTCTCACCTTCCCTCTTTCGGAGGAAAATGGGGCCGAGGGAGAGGCGGCCAAGATCGGGTTGGGGAGGCCTGGGATCCAGTCCAGGGGGTGGCAGGGCTTTGGGGTCAGCGCTCTGGGGAGCCGAGGTCACTTACAGGACACCATCTTCCCGGGCCTCCCCCTTTCATCCCTCTCCCCCGACCTCGTCGCCCCTAACTCCTCTCCTCCGCCCCAGCCCCGCCACCCATTAACCGGGAAGGGAAGTTTCCCGGTGCCTGCAGCCCGGCTCCCCGACCCTCAGCGGGGTTACCTTCTGCAGAAGCGGGGCAAGGGGCAGGGGACAAGGGGAGGGGGAGGCAGCCCGAAGGAGTGAAGGACGAAGCCCCGGCGAGGAAGGTGGGTGGAGGCGGAGGCGGAGGCGGCGGCGGCGGCTGTCAGCTCGCGTTCCCCAGCTCACAGCGCAGCCATTACTGTGCGCCGAGGCCGCCTCCCCGGCCGGCCGCCGCCACCTACCCCGGAGACGCGGGGGGTGGGGAGCGAAGCCCGAGGAACCCGCGCGCCGACACTCACCTGTCTCCGCGAGGAAACACGACGAAGTCCAAGGCCGCCACCGCTCCCCGGCGGGACAGGGGCGGTAGGGAGGGGGGAAAGGGGAGACGGACGGGCCGGTCACGGGATCTGTAAAACAATCGTCCTCCTCTGCACCCGGCTTTGCCCAACACACACCCTCCGATCGCCTTCTTCCGCTGCTGCCAAATTCCCCCTCGGAAAGCAATGGTAGAGGCCGCGTTACGGCAAGCGCAGGGAGCCAAGCTTCGGGCGATTGCAAAAGGCCACGGAAATTAATATTCCAAGGGATTCTTTGCTGGGCTTGCTGTCAGTGAGTCAATTGCGGTTCGCTGAGAGGATGGACACAGTACCCACCCACTGCCCGTTAGTCCAGGGACTGCCAAGAACAATGTTGGAATGGTACTTTCATCAGAAGTAGTTTTTCCTTGTTTCAGACCTATGTGAATATCCTAAGACAGCACAATCCTCTTGCCACACACTGCCATGGGCTTTGCAAATGATCAAAAATGTATTAGCAAAACTACTTTTTCTCTCTGACAAACTCCTTTTCTAGTGGGTTTTTATCTACAGAGCAAGTCTTGGACATACATGTATTTTCAATAAAGAAACTTCACATCTTTGTCACTAATACCTCACCTTCACCAAGCCCCAAGCATATCAGCTTGAAGGGTTTTCCTCCCTTGGAGTTTTTCTTCTTTTTTTTCCCTCTAACATGGATCATAGGAAACAACCTCCCTTGGAGTTTTAAACAGTAAAGTTGACAAAAATGCAGAATTACTCATCACCTCCTCATATATGCAAGGCCATAGAGGAACAAAAGCCCGGCTTTAGTACTTTTTGCCTTTCATATCTTCAAGAGCTCACGATCAGGGTCTTGTTCGCTAGTACGATTCAGCAAGCTTTTCCCTCCCACCCCTTCCTTCTAAACTGCGTCAACTCTTCAAGGCCTGTTTAAAACCCTGCCTCCTGACCTGATCAATCCCTCGAGTCTTCCTCCTCTTCTAATCTGCTCCTCATGGTATATGAAGTCTATATTCTTTATTTCAGTAGAGAGTTTTTATATACTAAATTCAATTCAACGGTATGTTTCCATTATGTGACCTTTTTTCCTCCCATGTTTTCCCCCTTTTAATCTAGTGAGTCTCAAAGTGCGGTCCCCAGACCCCTGGAAATCCCTGAGGCCTTTACAGAGGTCACAAGGTTAACAACTAGTTTGTCAACAATGCACCAGTTCTGGTCTTGTTTTTTTTTTTTTTTTTTTTTTTTGGTTTCCATGTGTTTTTGGGTAACCCCCGGG
>CAUYLG010053788.1:0-16179 GCA_963573385.1 Cacajao melanocephalus | reverse complement strand
CCCGTGTGGCTCCTCCACTGAGAATCTCCCAGTCTGTGGGCAACAAAAATTCGTCTGAAAGTGTGGCGTCCACTCGCTCTCTGCGCTTTCACTGGGAGCTACAATCCTGAGCTGTTGTTAATCGGCCATCTTGGATCTCTCCGGCTTACAATTTTTTTTGCTATTATGAATAGTCTGCATAAACCTTTGAGGATATCTGATTTCTTTTATTAGAATGCAGTTTTCTAAGGTATCAAAACATGGCAAATACTAAAGCTGTTGATACAGATTGCCCATTTTTCCTGATCCTTTGACAGTGTTGCATATTATTGTTTTATCTTAAATGATTTTCCTGGGGAAAATGTAGCACAGCATCTTTATTTGGATTTTTGTTCTTTTAATTTTTGTTTTGTAAATTTCTAGCTAAACATATTTTCACTTTTCATTTGTATTTCTTTTGTGAATTAGCTGCTTCTAGTCTTTGCCTTTTTTTTTTTTTATGAGACAAAGTTTCACTCTGTCACCCAGGCTGGAGTGCAGTGGCACAATCTCAGCTTACTGCAACCTCTGCCTCCAGGGCTCAAGTGATTCTCCTGCCTCAGCCTCCTGAGTAGCTGGGATTACAGGCATCCACCACCGTTCCTGGCTAATTTTTGTATTTTTAGTAGAGACTGGGTTTCACCATATTGGCCAAGCTGGTCTTGAACTCTTGACCTCAAGTGATCCCCCCACCTCGGCTTCCCAAAATGCTGGGATCATAAGCGTGAGCCACCATGCCCAGCCCCCATTTTTTTTTATTGGTGTTTATCTTTTTCTAATTGGAATTCCTTGTTTGTTGAGACTATTAATTCATTCTTTTACATATGGTGAAAAAATCTTTTTGTTGGACTTTAAATTTTGTTTTTTATTTTTTTCTCTCCCTCTTTCTGTATACACTTTTAGTTTTGAATATATGGCATAGTTTTAAAATGCATAAGTAGGCCGGGGCAGTGGCTGACACCTGTAACCTCAACACTTCAGGAAACCAAGGCAGGAGGATCGCTTGAACCCAGGAGTTCAAGACCAACCTGGGCAATAGAGTGAGACCTCACTTCTACAAAAAATTTAAAAGTTAGCCAAGCATGGTGGCATGTGCCTGTAGTCCCAGCTACTCAGGAGGCTGAGGTGAGAGGATCGCTTGAGCCTGAGAGGCAGAGGTTGCAGTGAGCCAAGATTGTGCCACTGCACCCCAGCCTGGGCGACAGAACAAGACTCCATCTTAAAAAAAAAGAAAAGGCAGAAATATATATTTTTTAAAAAAATTGTGTGAAGATACTAAAAAAATTGAATTGTGCACCTTTAATAGGTGAATTGTATGGCATATGAATTATATCTCAATAAAATAAAAGAACACATACTACGGCCACGTATCAGGATATAAAGATAAGACACAGTCCTTGTTTCAAAAGGTTCACAGTTTAATGAATAGTTCTTTTATCTTTTTATTTTCCACGAGGATCAGAGATAGATATTACCACTTATTTCCTGACAACAGTTCTTATGTTGTATAAATGTATTTTCCTCTTTTATATAAAAATCATAAATATATTTAAATGTAAATTAAATAGTCAATAGAAAATCAAACTCTTTGGATATTTTTATACTTGAGATTATACAGATCCTTGGAGAATTAGGTTGTGAAACTTGCGTTAAATTATTTGGTTTATGCCTGTCCCAGCATTTTGGGAGGCTGAGGTGGGCAAATTACTTGAGCCTAGGTGTTCAAGACCAGGCTAGGTGAGACTCTATCTCTACGAAATATAAAAAAGAGTCTCTACATAGTGAGACTCTATCTCTACAAAAAATAAAAATAAGCTGGGCATGGTGGTGCACACCTGTAGTCCCAGTTAACTGGGAGGCTGAGGCAGAAGGATCATTTGAGCCCAGCGGTTTGAGACTACAGTGCACTGTTACTGGGCGTTATTATTAATAAATAAACTTGTGGTTCACATTTCATTTATAAATATTTATATTTTATTTGTGAATGGAAGCACTTGTTTACCTAATTTTGGTGAATAACTAACATTTTGACTGTTTGAAAAGTGATTATTAAATGAAAAAATATATAAAAATTTATTTTTTAAAACTTTAATAAACCAGTTAATATCGAAATAAATATATGGAAATGAATTGCTATTCTATATTGCCAGCAATAACCATTATATATTATATAATATGTAATATAATCAAATGTAATATTAAAAAGTTCCTGGCCAGGCACAGTGGCTCACACCTGTAATCTCAGCACTTTGGGAGGCCAAGGCAGGTGGATCAGTTGAGGCCAGGAGTCAAGACCAGCCTGGCCAACATGGAGAAATTCTATCTCTACTAAAAATACAAAAATTAGCCAGGTGTGGTGGTGCACACCTATAGTCCCAGCTACTCGGGAGGCTGAAGCAGGAGAATCGCTTGAACCCGGGAGGCAGAGGTTACAGTGAGCCAAGATTGTGCCACTGTACTCCACCTTGTGCAACAGAGCGAGATTCTGTCTCCAAAAAACAAACAAAGAAGAAGTTTTGGGGCCACACATAAACTACATTAATGATAGCTGATGAGCTGAGAAAAAAACATTACAAAAAAAATCTCATAATGTTTTAAGAAAGTTTATGAGTTTGTGTTGGGCCACATTCAGAGCCATTCTGGGCATGAGTTGGACAAGCTTGTTCTAAAGGAATTTTTAGGGTAGGGAAAACCTAACAAAGTCATTTGGAAGACTAAGTGGGTGAAATTGAGTACTCACTTAAAATTAAAAGATGATATTCTCACAGTCACATATTGAAAACAATTATAAGCCAATAATAGCATGGTATATAAGAAAGAAATAGATCAATATAGCAGATGTTGCCTAGAAGGCCCAGAAATAGACCTTAGTACATGAAAATATTTAGTGTATGATTAAGGTAGAATTTCAAGTCAGTTGGGGAAAATGGATAAATAGCCAGATAGTGTTGTAATAATAATTAACTATTTGGGGAGAAAATTAAGTTAGATAGCTCTATCTTCGACCATATACCACAATAAATTGTAGATGAATTAGTGAACTATTTTCTGGGAGACTAAATATGTAATTTAAAAATAGAAGCTATAAAGATTGCTAGATATGACTACTTAAAATAAATAGAACCCACTTCTAAAAGCAGATGATAATGATTAGTTGTTCACTAATTTATGATTATTATTGACAACATTGACCCATTCATCTGTGTTTCTTTAATTCTGCTGTGTAAATCTCTAAAATGATTGTGTATGTGAAAATGTGGGATGGCTATGAATTTTCTTGTTTGAGGAATTGCTATCCTTTTGTATTTTAAATCATGATGTTTGAAGACTGAATCTACATCATAGAAAATGGGGCACCTTGGCTGGAGAATCTCTCCTACAATACTTGGAAAACTAAGTGGGTGAAATTGGGCACTCGAGAACAGCCTGGCCAACATGGAGAAATTACATTAGTCATTCTTTCAAAATATTTATTCAGCATTGCTAGGTGCTGAGTATACAGCAGTGATCAAAAGACAGTTCCTGCCTTCAAGCTTATAATATGGAGAACAACAAGTAAACAGGTAGTATGAGAATTGCTACACTAGAGAATGTAGAGGGAGTATTGTAGTATTTGGAAAGAGCATGGAACCCAGTTCTAGAGGCATCAAGGAAGGCCTCTGGAGAAAGGGACACCTAAGCAGCAATCTAAAAGATAAGTAGACCTGGTAGGATGGCTCATGCCCATAATCCCAGCACTTTGGGAGGCCGAGGTAGGAGGATTGCTTGAAGCCAGGTGTTCAAAACCAGCCTGGGCAACCAAGTGAGACCCTTTCTCTAAAAAAAACTTTTTTTTAATTAGCCAGGCAAGGTGGTATGTGCCTATAGTCTCAATTAGTCAGGAGGCTGAGGTGGGGGAATCACTTGAACCTAGGAGTTCAAGGTTACAGTGAGCTATAATCACACCACTACAGTGCAGTCTGGACTACAGAATTAGATTTCATCTCTAATGAACAAGTGAATAAAGGATGAATAGAAGTAGGCAAGCCAAAGTGGGAATAAAGAGTGTTCTAGGCAGAGGGAACAAAGTCTGAGATAAGGCAGAGTGGTGTGTTAGAGATACTACAAGACTTTAAGTATAGCAAAATTCGCCTGCAGTTATAGTGTACTTATATCTGAAACTAAATGGTATCATTTTCTAAGATGTAGGTAAAAGAAAATGCTTGTGATACTAACATTGGTGAGGAGTAGAGGAAAATTAACATCCAGCTAATGGCAGAATATCAAGCTACTAAATAGGATTGCTCCTACATATTTATTTTTATTTTATTTATTTATTTATTTTTGAGATAGACTCTCACTCTGTTGCCCAGGCTGGAGTGCAGTGGTACAATCTTGGCTCACTGTGACCTCTATCTCCCAGGTTCAAATGATTCTCATGCCAAAACACCCCCTGTGTCGCTGGGAGTACAGGCGTGTGCCACTACGCATGGCTAATTTTTTTATTTTTAGTAGAGACGAGTTTTTGTCATGTTAGTCAGGCTGGTCTCAAACTCCTGACTTCAGGTCAGGAATTCCCTCCTCAGCCTTCCAAAGTCCTGGGATTACAGGCATGAGCCACCATACCCAACCTGCTCTTGCATCTTTTAATGACACGAGATCAAAGCAGAAAAAGGAGTTTATACTACTTTACTAAATCTAGCCTTAACCTCTCAAAAGTTTGATGAAATCTGGCTGGGTGCGGTGGCTCATGCCTGTAATCCCACCATTTTGGGAGGCTGAAGTGGGCGGATCACGAGGTCAGGAGTTCAAGACCAGACTGGCCAACATGGTGAAACCCCATCTCTACTAAAAAATACAAAAATTAGCTGGGCATGGTGGCTCGTGCCTGTAATCCCAGCTACTTGGGAGGCTGGGGTAGGAGAATTGGTTGACCCGGGACCCGGGAGGCAGAGGTTGCAGTGAGCCGAGATCGTGCCATTGCACTCCAGCCTGGGCTACAGAGCAAGACTCCATCTCAAAAAAAAAAAAGTTTGATGAAATTCTCAGCCTTTTTACCTAGTTGTTAAAACATTCACCCTGTGTTCTAGTTAGTTTGAATTGAAGACTCCTACCAACCCCCACCCCATCATATGACAGCTTCTCAGCCTGCAGAGGCAAATGCACATATTAGAGTCTCTGTCTAGTGGCCTCACCTTACCTCTGACTTTAAAGGGATAAAGAATTTCCCCAGTTGACCAAAATGAAAAGGAGAACCTAGATTCAAATTATGGTCCAGATATTATACATATAGTTAGGTTTCGGCTTGGGTGGTGGTTAGGATGTGCCTGAGATGGGTGGGGAAGATTGAGGTAAGATACCCAGTGATGAGTGCTATTGTTGGCATTCCAGGTATGCCTACCACCTATAAGCACATGTGGCTGTCAGCTGAGCCAGATTCTCAAAGCATACCTTTTCCATTGGGCCATTTTGCAATTAAGAAGCATTTTAGGCTGGGCGTGGTGGCTCATGCCTGTAATACCAGCACTTTGGGAGGCCGAAGTGGGCAGATCACCTGATGTCAGGAGTTTGAGACCAGCCTGGCCAACATGGCGAAACCCCTTCTCTACTAAAAGTACAAAAATCAGCTGGGCCTGGTGCTGGGTACCTGTAGTCCCAGCTATTTGGGAAGCTGAGGCAGGAGAATTGCTTGAACTCGGGAGGCAGAGGTTGCAGTAAACCAAGATCCCACCACTGTACTCCAGTCTAGGCAACAAGAAGGAGACTCTGTATAAAAAAAAAAAAAAAAAGCATTTTATATCCCAGAAAGATTTTCTATGAAAGACTGATCTGCTAGCTAAAGATTCTGTTCAAGTTTGAAAGCACTGAAAATGGTCTTTAAACAAAATAGTTTTCTCTTAGAATTTTCTATGAATGCACTGCTTTCTCCAGTTCGACCTCTGTGTAAGCTTTTACTCGTCTGCCCTCTAGTGGAGGCTCGTAGTTAAATTAACCAGTGTTGCTGGCTTTAGAAAAACTACCTAATTTTTCTTGATTGGCTTTCCAAATTGTAATCTGTTTCCTTTAAAAAAAAAAAAATTTCCATCAGAACAACATATTTATAATTTTCTAAGATGCTAATAAATACTCTCCCTGGCTCCCTTATCAGGTTCACAGTACTGTCTCCTGCAACTTATCTTTGCAGCCTACCTTAAGGAAAGCTCTGGGTTTCAACTCAGCTAGTCAGTTCACTGCCACTCCAAGGTGTCGAATGTGTTTCTGCTGTTCTTCCCTTTTCTTCATATCTCTTCTGAATTCCTGTGACGTGTACTTCCTGTGCCATATATTTATACTGTATATTTTGGATCAACTTTTCAGATATAACAGCGTTACCCCTTCAGGCAGATGAACTCCTTGAGTATGGTACCGTTTCACACTTTTCTGTGTCCCCTTTAGACTCCAGCAGTTCTCAGTGAGTATGTTAATTATTTGCTGTTCAGAGATATTCAATATCCTGACTCATTTCCTCTATCGATGGCTGAAAAGCTAATTGTCTAGATTTAAATATAAATATTAGGCCAGGCATAATGGCTCATGTCTGTAATCCCAGCACTTTTGGAGGCGGAGGCAGATGGATCACAAGGTCAGGCGTTTGAGACCAGCCTGGCCAACATAGTAAAACCCCCGTCTCTACTAAAAATACAAAACATTAGCTGGGCGTGGTGGCAGGTGCCTGTAATCCCAGCTACTCAGGAGGCTGAGGCAGGAGAATCATTTGAACTTGGTAGGCGGAGGTTGCAGTGAGCCAAGATCATGCCACTGCACTCTAGCCCGGGCAACAGTGCAAGATTCCATCTCTAAATAAATAAAAATATTAAAATATTAACATAGTGACAGTTCATTTCCCCCAATGAAAACTGTCTTAGCAGTAAACCTACATCTTAAATATTCTAATTTCTTTTTTACTTGGGCTACTAATTGTATTTCCCTACTTTGTAGTTTGAAAGTGATTTTAGAAAGTTTGAGAAAATTATGCTGTCCATTTAGGAGTATTTGATAAGTAATCGATGTTGCTTTATTATCCTTCTCTATGTGTTCTTCATCTTTATTTCTATATAATGTTTCAGTTTGTAACTTTGGTTAGTCCTCTTGTTCTTTTTATCCATGAATAATTAGAATGCTTAATGCTATAAGAAACGTTAACAGATGGATTTTATTTAGCCTCCTCCAGGTGATGAGTGGCTCTTATTGTTTAAGTTTCTTGTGGAAGCATGGTAATCATGTGTAGCAGAGGCCTGGTGCTAAAACCAGAAGCCAGGCTAAGCAATTGGTATAGCTGGTAGGACAGACAAACAAGAAAACATATATGGGCAAAAGGGGCATATGGGTAGGATCCCCAAGGTGAAGCTGAGATCACAGTTAAGAGTTTTAAACCAAAGTTAGAGAACAGAAGAGATGTAGCTATAAGTAGAGGAGGAGATACTCAAAATATTTAACAACTAGTATGGTATAGCCATCAACCAATTAGAAAAGGCGGGAGCAAGACCTGGAAATCCCCTACTGCACTAGGTATTTACCTGGTTGTTGCTTGATCATGACACTCTTAGAGGGGCTCCAGGCAGCCACTATTTCAATATTTTAACAGTACAGCTGTATCAGTATGTCTTGGCTGAACATAAGACTGTATGTCCATATTGAGGGCTCAGGCTACAATGAAGGAAATGGACCAAGTGTGGGGTCTTCAGAAAGTGGGATCTGGAATTTCACCCGAATAGAAGGGAGCAGAATCTGGAGCATTCCTTTAATGCAAGAGGAGCAACCTGTTCTGGCAGAATGTGTATTTGACCTTTTCAGACGGAATCCTGACTTGGCTGTGTACTCTTGGGTTACTTTGAACAAATTATCTCACTTCCATGAGGCAGATTCATCAACTGAAAAATAAGGCTATAATCATACCTACATGGCATTCATTCCAGGGTGGTTCAAATGAGACAATAATCATGAAAATACTTTGTTGACTTTTCTGGTTCTGGAGAACAAGAGAATGACACAGAGGCAGAGTCTTCTTACTATCTTATGATGGGTGCTGCATGCTGTCTGCCCCACATTTAAGCACTTGTCTTGGATTGGCAAACCAAGTATATCACTAATAACTTAATGGAGGAAAAGTACAAGATATAGTGAAATTAGCCTAAGTTTATTTCTGGTTTTGCCACTTAGTGGTTGTGAAACCTGGGAGTATATTTATTAATTTGTCTAATATCTACTGAGGATCTTCTGTATGCTTAGGAATATAAAAACACAGTCCTGTTCTATAGAACTTACAGTCTAAAAGGGGAAATAATTTTTTTTAGAACTGAGTTTCTATGATCATACTGCTCTACTTGGTTACCTAGCACAGTTACCTTGAACAGGTAAAGGCTATGTGTTCCCTGGGCTTTTTAATGTTGTTTCTCCAAACCTTTAACCCAAAGCTTTTCAGTCTTAACTGCTTATCAGTTATCTACAGAGCTTTTCTAATGTACAGATTCCTGGGCCCCACAACTTGTTGTCTGATGGTAAATGTTTTCTAAGCAGGGGCTGATGTGTAGCATTTTCTGATTTTGCTGATAAACACATCTGCCTTGGCTACCAATGTGAGTCTCACAAGGTTCCTAAAAATGTAACAATTGTTACCTAAAAACCTAGCCGGCTCCAGCACACCACTGGACCAACATCAGAGCTAAAGAATAAGAATTTATAGGCATAAGGCCTGGAGCTTTTTGTTACTAAAAAAGTTCTAAAAGGGACCCACAGGTAACTAGTGACTTGTGAAGTTTCCATATTGCACGCCTGTCAGGTTTGGAACACTATAAGACTTGTTGCCTTTTATGACCACATGTGATAGCTCATACCTGTGACCCTAGCACTTTGGCAGGCCGAGGTGGGAGGATCACTTAAAGCCAAGAGTACAAGACCAGCATGGGCAATTTAGTGAGACCTCATCTCTTCTATTTATTAAAAAAAAAAAAAAAAAAAAAGCCAGATTTGGTGGTATGCACCTATAGTTCCAGCTACTTGTGAATTCATGAAGGCTGAGGCGGGAGAACACTTGAACCCAGGAGTTTGAGGTTATAGTGAGCTAAATGGTGCCTTTGAATTTCAGCCTGGGCAACAGAGCATGACCCTGGCTCAAAAAAAACAAAACAACAACAACAAAAAGACTTGTTGCTTTCTAAAACCAATGAATTTGATCTCTAGTGATAGAAAAGACTGTGTAACAACTCTGAAATTATCAGAAGTGGGTGAGTTAAGTTGCACACATTAAATAACTTTTTAAAAAGTGGAATAAGGATTGAAGACAAAAAACATCCAGTAACAGCTTCACACGCAGAGCTCAGATTTTCTATAGGGCATTGACTGGACTATGATGTCTCTTAAATCAGTTGTTGTCCAAGGACTTTTTGTTCTTTAGAATCAAAGCTATTTCAGCAAAATTCTAATCAAGCTTGCTTTCCCATCACTGAGGAAGTAGCTCATTGACCATCCCGACTGTGATTCACATGTATTTGTATTTTAAAGGAGTTTGAAAGAAACGCTTGAAAAATATTAGATGTCTCACAGAGGTTTTCTATTGCTTGAAAATTAAAGGGAAGAACGTTTATTTAAGGTTTCTTAAATCCTGTGATAATAGGAGCATAATGTGACTTTCATTTTAATTGTAAGTATTGTAGTATCCTCTGACTTTCTTATTTTTACTTTAATGCATGCCAAATCTCTCTAAAATATGATTAAATTGAATCTGATTCCTGATTCCAGCCAATACTATATATCTTGATCTAAATTAGACTTTAAAACAAGGTCAGATTATATTGAAACTGCTGATTTGATCATGTCTGAGCCTCTTCCAAACCAGCTTTCTCAGGAGGGCCTAGGTATTCACTCTGGCCCTGGACCGTACATACTATGGTCTACATATATATGGAGACCATATATAGTATGGACCATACATACTATACATATTACTGCCACACTTGCAGGTCCTTTCTTGTCCTTAGCCTCCCAGATAAGGAAAATACTTCTGTATAGACATTAACTTATAAAAATATCCATATGACCTTCAGTCCACCTTGCACTGACCTGAGAGTTAGCTCCTTTACCCTCCTAAATATCTCTATGGCCCTAGTCATTAGGAGCTCTACTTCATTCACTATCATTAACTACCTGTTTTTCCATCCTGTTCATTTTGTCTTCATATTCAATTGGTCACCAGAGTTGATAGGGTTGATTAAAGATGGCTACAAATTCTCGCTACTTTTCCCATTGTGAGAGGGAATCCCTGAATTTGTGTTGGGCTTTTTTTGATACACCAATAGAGTGTGGTGGCAGAAATGACATTATTCCAGCTCTGAGCCTAGCCTTTTAGGGGACTAGCCCTTTTGGAGCCCTGAACCATTATTCAAGAAGACCAACCCTAAGGATACCATGCTTTGAGGAAGCCCAAGGTAAATTAGAAATCATGTTTAGGCACTCAGTTGACATTTCCAGTTGAGCCCAGCTTTCCACCCATCTAGGCTATGACATCAGACATGTGAATAAAGCTGCTTAGATCCTCCATACTATCATATGCTAACTAAATATCACCTGAATAGCATTGAATGACCCCTAGCAATACCATGTAGAACTGAGAATCACCCAGCTAAGTGCTGCTTGAATTTCTGACCCATAAAATCATGAAATATAATGAAGCAGTAATTTGTTATAAAGCAATAGATAACACAAACAGCTGTTTTTTCTGTTTCTAGCAGTGGATCTAAGCCTTCTCTTTCAAGTAGCCAAGTGTCAGGCCTGGTGCCTTTCTTTATTCCTCCTCAAGCCTGTGTGTTTTATATCTGCTTTTTTCAAAAGCCAGAAGCATGGCATTATCTCTTCCAGTTTCAAAGCACATACTATCTCTTAGAAAGACTACTAGATTCCTAGGCCGGGCGTGGTGGCTTGCACCTGTAATCCCAGCACTTTGGGAGGCCAAGGTGGGTGGATCACCTGAGGTCAGGAGTTCGAGACCAGCTTGACCAACATGGAGAAAACCCATCTCTACTAAAAATACAAAATTAGCCGGGCACGGTGGTGCATGCCTGTAATCCTAGCTACTCGGGAGGCTGAGGCAGGAGAATCACTTGAGCCCTGGAGGCAGAGGTTGCGGTGAGCCGAGGTTGCTCCATTGCACTCCAGCCTGGGCAACAAGAGCAAGACAGACTTCATCTTAAAAAAAAAAAAAAAGATTACTAGGTTCCTTTTTCCTGTGTGGTAGATACCTCCCACTATTCATTTATTTCCAAGGGCTGAGGTAACTGAGGGATAATCTGATATCCAGTGAATTGACAATTCACAAACATCTTTTCTGATCATAGAACTATTATATTGGAATTTACATCATTATAGACTCATAACAATAATATTACTTGATAGCCTTAACCCCCAATACCTGTACCTTTGCTTCAAAAATCTACAGCTGCTCACTCTTCTCCAAATTTATCAGACTCATTCTTCTACATTTTTCAGCTCTTTTGCCTATTCTGCCTGAAATATTCTTACTTACTTTTCTTACTTTTTTTTGGTAGAGACAGTGTTTCACTATGTGACCCAGACTGGTCTCAAACTCCTGCCTCAAGGGATTCTCCTACCTTGGCCTTCCAAAGTGCTGAGATAAAGGTGTGAGCCACCATGCTTGGCCAATACTCTTTATTTGCCATCTGACAAAAACCCATTAGTTCAAGCCCAGCCAAAAAAATTAACTTTTGTGAAACATTTCCCAACATCACAGTTAGTCACTTCCTCCTCTATTGCTTCTGTAACATTTTGTATGTCCTTCTACTGCAGGCCTAAATGATATATCGTTATAATTTCTGTTTTATGAAACTGTCTCTCCCACTGCTGTATGAATTGTTTAAGAACAGTTGTGCTTACTTTCATTCCCTGGTACCTAGTATCTAAAACATAATAGATAGTCAATGAATGTTGAATGAATTAATTAATGGGAATGAATGTAGAATTGAGAGCAGGTGGGCTGGGTGCAGGGCTCACACCTGTAATCCCAGCACTTTGGGAGGCCAAAGTGGGAGGATTGCTTAAAGCCAGAAGTTCAAGACCAGCCTGGGCAACATAATGAGACCTCATCTTTTAAAAAAATAATATTTTTTTTAAATTGAGAGCCAGTAAATGATTCTGTTTGCTTAACCAAAGGGAAAGCCTTTGGGTAAGGTATTACTTCCAGATCTTAGCCACAGGCTACTCTTGAGTAACAAAAACCATTCCTTTAACCTGTTAAGGTTAAAATGTAACTGGCCTAGAGTCCTTACTAGCTGAAAATGTACAGCTAGGTAGCTCCAAGCGTTCACATGGCATTAGTTAGCTGCTCCAGTCACTCATCAACTCTTTATTGAGTTGCATCTGCACACAGGGCATTGTGCTAAACACAGAGTGAGATGCAAAGGGCAATGAGGCATTGTTCCTGCCCTTAAGGAGGTTACAATCTGATGATGGAAGATAAAAACAAGTACCCAGTTGTATCGCAGAAGCAGAACTGGTAATGCCGCAAGAATGATGCACAGCAACCTTTAGGTTTGGAAGGAGAGAGAACATCAGTTAGGTGATAAAAGAAATGTCACAAACTGCTAGTGTTTGAAACTAGCTTTGAAGGCTGGAAAAGACTATAGGAGAGGGGAGGGGGCTTTCTAGGTTGATACAACAGCATGAACGAACGAAGTCAATAGGTACCTTCGGAGAATGATAAATGAGACCACTTGGATTGGAGCAAATAGAAAGTGTAAAGAATCTTAAATGATAAGATTTGGAAAAATATTGCTTGACACTCTGCTAGCCCAGTGTTCAAGGCTGGCAGCACCTCCCTCCCATAAGCCTACTTCAGATCAAATATGACCTGGGTGCCTCTATATTTTCCAGATATATTTTATTTAGTGACCTGTTTTTGTGATCAGGTAGTAAACAGATTAATAAGAATGCATTAATCTTTCAGTTAACTCATCCTGTGATCCCAGCACTTTGGGAGGCTGAGGTAGGCAGATCACTTGAGGTCAGGAGTTTGAGACCAGCCTGGCCAACATGGCAAAACCCTATCTCTAGTAAAAATGCAAAAATTAGCCGGAGATGGTGGCAGGCACCTGTAATCCCAGCTACTTTGGAGGCTGAGGTAGGAGAATCCCTTGAACCCAGGAGGCAGAGGTTGCAGTGAGCTGAGATCACACCACTGCACTCCAGCCTGGGTGACAGAGTGAGACTCTGTCTCAAAAAAACAAAACAAAACAAAACAAAAAAGTTAATGGTTCTTGAAAACCATAAAATTAAATGTACATGTATCTAGGGTCTAATACTTTACTGTTTCTAGGTCAAATTTTTCTTAAGAACATAAGAAGTAATTATACACTTTAAAAGTCATTTAACAATAGGGCTCTTGGAAATTAGACCATAAAAAAAGCCAGCAAACATATATTTAGTAATTTAATTAATTAGATATCCTCCTTATGAATCAGAAGTTATTCTATTCACTAAGAAACTAAGAGCTGTCTCTACACTTTTCTCTTAGTAATTTCTAATGTTTTGAACAGATTGACTATTTGGCATTTTTCAGTAACAATGTATGAAGTTACTTAACAAGGAAGGTGGTTATATCTGGTTTCTGCACTTGTTAGAACAGAATGATAAGCATTCTACCTTCAGCTACCACTTGAATGCTACTGTTCAAGATAACTGCATTACCTGATGATTACGCTTATCTAATAAGAAATGTTGTATCTTTGCTTTTTTGGCAGTGAATTCTGCTGAAATTAACACAATAGAACATTTTGTTCATTCCTTTTAAATCCATTTTACTCTAAGAACTACAATGCCTTGGTATGCTGAGGGTTTTTTTTTCCCTTCAAGTTGTTTTTTCTGAAGTAAGCAGAAGGAAAAGCAAATTATTCATTTGCCTGGCTATTGAAACATTAAGAAAGAAAGAAAAAATTATTTGTGGATTTTTTGTTAAAAACACTGTTCTGATTTGCTTTTTTTTGTGGGCCAAAGGAATTTTCTACACTTTGGCACTACTTTAAAGTGTAGAAGTCATAGAGGAAAAATGCAAAGGATATTATTTTGTTATAAGGCATGAAAAAATATATTCCTTCTTCAGCTCCCTCCCAATTGCCATCTTGGGTTGTAAATATCAAAGTAAGATTCTTAGTTTAGATGCAGCTGATTATAGCAGAAAGATAGACCCAAGTTCAAATCCTGACTTCACCATTTATGACCTTGGGGAAAAAAATGAAGGTAGAGGATTTATACTTCCTTCAAAACTTGTTATAAACTATAGTAGTCAATATGGTATTGTGGTACTAGTATAAGGACTGACAAATAATCAGTGGAACAGAATAGAGAACCCAGAGGTAGACCCTCACTTATACTGTAATTTGAATTTTTTACAGATTATTCAAGTAATTTAATGGAGAAAGAATTGAAAGTCTTTTCAACAAATGGTGTTTGAAAACTGGATATTCATACGAAAAAAGTGAACCTCTACCCCTGCCTCACACTGTACAAAAATATTAATTCAAGATGGATTGTAGACCTTTTATATAAAATAATAAAGCTTTTATAAGAAAATATGATAGGCCGGGCATGCTGGCTCTCAGCACTTTGGGAAGCTGAGGCAGGGGGATCACCTGAGGTCAGGAGTTCAAGACTGGTCTGGCCAATGTGGTGAAACTCTGTCTCTACTAAAAATACAAAAAATTAGCCAGGCATCATTGTACACATCTGTAATCTCAACTACTCAGGAGGCTGAGGCAGGAAAATTGTTTGAACCCAGGAGGCAGAGGTTGCAGTGAGCCAAGATTGCGCCACTGCACTCCAGCCTGGGCAACAGAACGAGACTCCATCTCAAAAGGAAAAAAAGAAAGAAAATATGATAGAATATGTTCATGACTAGAAGGTAAAGGTTTCTGAGAACCCAGAAAACAATAACCATAGGGGAAAAGAATTGCCAATTAGAGTTAAGTTATAATGCTCATGCATTGTTGATGAGGGTATAAAGTGGTGTAAATGCTTTGGGAGAAGGCCTGGCAATTGTATGTAAAACTATACATGCATCTGTCTTGTGACCCAAAAGAAATAAAAACATATATCAACCAAAAAAAAACTTCACAAAAGAATATTTACATAATAGCTTTATTTGTTTATTTATTTATTTAAGAGTCTCATCACTCCATTACCCAGGTTGGAATGCAGTGGCATGATCATCGCTCACTGCAGCCTCAAACTCCTGGGTTCAAGAGATCCTCCCACCTCAGCTGCCAAAGTAAGACCAAAGGTGCCATGTCTGGCTAATTCTTTTATTTTTTTTGGTAGAGACAATGTCTTGCTATTTTGCCCAGGCTGGTCTCAAATTTCTGGCTTCAAGTGATCCTTCTGCCTCAGCATCCTAAAGTGCTGGGATGACAACATGAATACCATGTCTGGCTAATAACTTTGTTCATGATAGGCAAAAATTCAAATATCTCAAATGTATCCATCAATAAGAGAATGAATAAACAAACTAGTATATTCATGTGATGGAATCCTCTGCAATTAAAAGGAATGAGCTGCTATTTAATGCAAAACATGGAATGAATCTCAAAAACATTATGCTGAGTGTTTTTCAAAAATCCTCCCATAAAATAGTACATAGTATATTATCCCATTTAATGAATAATGGAATCATATCCTGTGTACTAATTTTTTATGGAAAATATCTGTGGTGGAAAATCAGAACAGGGTTGCCTCAGGGGAGGGTGGTGCCACATTTAGACTGGGAATGCCTATAAGAAAAATTTCTGAGGTGATAGAAATGTTCCATTTCTTGATAGCAGTTTGAATTACGTGGATACATGCATTTATCAAACCTCATTGAATGGTACACTTAAGATTTGTACATTTCATTGTATATAAATTTTGCCTTAAAAAACAAAAAACAAGAGCTCCTGAAAGCGGCACTAAACATAGAAAGAAACAACCAGTACCAGCCACTCCAAAAACATACCAAATGGTCAAGAGCATCAACACAATGAAGAAACTGCATCAACTAATGGGCAAAACAGCCAGCTAGCATCAAAATGGCAGGATCAAATTCACACATAACAATATTAACCCTAAATGTAAATGGGCTAAACGCCCCAATCAAAAGACACAGAC
>CAUYLG010053783.1:0-25198 GCA_963573385.1 Cacajao melanocephalus | reverse complement strand
TATATTATGTTTATATATTTAATATGTTTATATATTTTAATGTAATATATTTAATGTGTTTATATATTTTAACATAATATATTTAATATATTATATACACACATTTACATTATTTATATACTTTATATATTTAATAGTATTATATATAAATATATATTTTAAATATTGAACCATATTTTTTCTTCATAATACAGGCTTGAAATTTGTAATGTAGGAAAATTTATCTAATAGAATATTAACCTGGATAATAGATAAATTGATTATTTATGAACTGTGGAAAAGATGCTGAGAAGATTAATAAATTAGGATAGGGACCAGTCGACTACTGCCCATGGCCACAATGTCTGTATTTTTAAATGAAATATTATTGGAATGCAGCCACACCCATTTATGTATGTATTATCTGTGGTTTTTTTCATACTACAATGGCAGAGTTAAGACATTGCAACAGAGACTGATGGCCTACAGGGCCCAAATTATTTACTCTCCAGCCCTTCATAGGAAAAGTTTGCAAACCTTGAATTAGGAAAATGATTGTAAAAAATTATCTTGAAAAAAGGTCTAAGAATTTTATGATAAAGACTATGTATTTGTTGCCATTTTGATTCATATTTTACCATGTATATCTATAGTTCTTCTCTTTCCATGTGCATATGTGTTTACATTACACCATGCTTGAAGTGACATCATATTTGAAGAAAAATGTTCTATTAGTTGAAACCATATGAAATTGCTATTTTTGTAAGAAAAATATTTTAGCAATCTTAAGTGGTTTGATTTGATGTAAGAATTTTTTTTTAAATATGGTATTAAGAAATACTATGTTTTAACTACATATATTGATTTTTTAACGTTGGTGGGATTTGGCTTGATTTCTTTTACTTTAGGTGATCAAATCAAGTGACAGTATAGATTTATGTTTATCACCAGAAATATAAGTGTGCCATATTGTTTTACTGACATCTTTAAGGATGTAAGATTCTTTTTATAATATTAAAAATAGCATATGCTCTTCAAAACTTGATTTATGCTAAATTTGTATAATGTAGATTTATACTAAATTTGTACTTGTAGATCTTTGGGGCTTAAGCTTTGGTGGAGGAAATTTATTTGCACCTCGGAGCACCTGGTGGGCAGGTGTGATGAACCAGTTTCCCAGGTTTGTGTGCCCTGCACTCTCCAGGTTCAACTTTTCTTGGCCACCACAACGCCTAGAGTACACCTTTGGCAAAAGAACCCTCCTTAGCAAAAAAAGGGTTTATTGTTTCTTTCTCAGTCACAAATGTAACACTGAGCTATTCAATGTCAAAGCAAGAAGCTTAAGGCACTTTAAGCAGATTATGAGCCATAATAAGCCTAGGTCATTCTTTTAAACAATAGCTCTTTACTCACAAGTGTTTTTGCCTGTAATCTAAAAAGTCAAATTTCAAAAACTGTTGATTGAGAAAAGTATTGGGGAGGGTGTATACATGTGTGTGTGTGTGTGTGTGTGTGCGCGTGTGGTTATTTTAATTGGAAAAATTTTAGGAATCCTTCTGACTTGGGAGAAAATATTGTTAGGGACATATTTTTGTATAGGGCATAATAAAATCATTTTTTTCTAATGAGAAGTTCAAGCTGTCACAGTTGGCATGGGTGAGACATGCTAACCCATGCAAGTGTGAAATAAGATTGAGAGTGACAGCCATTCCTTTTTCTCTGCAGGAGCTCCAGGTACACTGTGCAGAGGGGCAGGCACTGTTGAACTCAGTTCTGCACACCAGAGAGGATGTGATCCCATCAGGTATCCCACAGGCAGAGGACCGGGCTTTAGAGTCCCTCCGGCAAGACTGGCAGGCTTACCAGCACAGGCTGTCTGAGACCCGAACTCACTTCAATAATGTAGTGAACAAATTGAGACTGATGGAGCAAAAGTTTCAGCAAGTAGAAGAATGGCTAAAAACAGCAGAAGAGAAAGTTAGTCCCAGGACCAGACGTCAGTCGAACCGGGCGACCAAAGAGATACAATTACATCAGATGAAGGTACAACTCATGTAAATTCCTGATCTTTGTCAAAGCTGCAGTTAGCTTGCATAGTTTGTTTCATTAAAGTATTTAGTAACTTTGTCCAGAGCTTAGGCTTTGCAAATCTTTTCGATTACCTAGAAATTTAAAATAAATTACAATGGAGCATTCCTCTTACAGCAATTGTTTCATAAATTAGTCTTTGATAAAATGTAGTTTAATGTAAATGTTTCATGTATTTTTTCCATACCCTGTTACCTTGTTTTGTGAAGATACATGAATGCTTGTATTGCAGTAATTTAAGTTTATGGTCCTGATATGGAATTGCTCTAACATAGTCCATTGAAATAATACTTGAGAATTAGTTTTATTCTTATTTTTATGCAATTTTAGTGCACACATCTAAAATAATGCTTGGGCCTTAGGAATTTCTTTTCATTATCCACCCCTTTTAAAATTAATCTAAGTACAACAGGAGGTCTAAAAAAGTATGCCACTTTGTTTTCATTTTTATTTTATTTAATGTATTTAATTTTTTTTTTTGAAGACAGAGTCTTGCTCTGTCACCCAGGCTGGAGTGCAGAGGCGTGATGTTGGCTCACTGAAACCTCCATCTCCTGGGTTCAAGCGATTCTCCTGCCTCAGCCTCCCAGGTAGCTGGGACTACAGGTGTGAGCCACCACACCTGGCCTGTTTTCATTTTTAACTTTTTAACTGAAGTGTAATAGATATAGAAAACTATCCAACTCAAGTGTACAGTTTGTATCACATTGTTGTAATATTTATGAAGATAATATATGGCATTGTCAAAATTATATCTCAAAATAAACATCTTCTAAGCATACACTGAAACCATTTCCTATTAAGAAGATATATATTTGTCTTATCCGAATACCTAAGATTGAATCTTTCCCTTCGATACTTTGTCATTTCAGAAGTGGCATGAAGAAGTGACTGCGTACAGAGATGAAGTTGAGGAAGTGGGAGCTAGAGCTCAGGAGATACTGGATGAGAGCCATGTGAGCAGCAGAATGGGCTGCCAGGCCACCCAGCTGACTTCCAGATACCAGGCCCTGCTTCTCCAAGTGCTGGTGAGTGTGCCCCCAGGTGCTCCATATAGGCCAGCAAACTTTGCCAGCCAAAATAGTCTTCCTTTTGCTAACATCCAGTGAAGATATGTGTTCATGAACAAAGGCCCTGCACAGGCCTTTAATTCACCATTCAATTTTCTCTTTGCTTTCAAAGGAACAAATAAAATTCCTGGAGGAAGAGATTCAAAGTCTGGATGAATCAGAATCATCCCTCAGTTCCTATTCTGATTGGTATGGCTCTACTCATAAAAACTTCAAGAATGTGGCTATCAAGATTGACAAAGTAGATACAGCAATGATGGGGAAGAAATTGAAGACGTTGGAGGTAGGCACGCATACTTCAGATTCATGCTCAACCTTTCCTTTCACCGAGCTGCCCCATTCTCCTGTGTAGATATTGGAAGCACAGGTGATCATTCCAACCTTTACGATTGGTGATCCTGACCTCACCATGTTACTTGCAATGCTAAGTTGGCTCTTTAAGGCCAAAAGTTGGCTTTCACTTATTTGTGATGTGTTATTATCAGAATGACTTACACATGGACACCCATGAAAGTGTTGACTGAATTCCAGTGTGACACTTCAATATTAAGAGAAGAATATCTTTCTCAAATTAATGGCCCAGTGTCTTTACAGAGTTTAAACTCAGGTCTTTAGAAAGAGATTGCTCAGGATGAGAGAAATATCAAGTTGTTTTTCAAGTCTCTGATTTGGAAATGATATATTTATCAAGACTTTTAGAACCTATATTGAAGTAAAGAAGCCAGAGTTACTGATTCCTGGCAGGTCAAATGTGGTTATGAATGTCAACAACTTATTTTAAAGGGAAATAAGTGGCCTTAAGAACAGGACTTGATAAACCTTTCTTTAAAAGGAAAAGAAATGGCCAGGCATGGTGGCTCATGCCTAAAATCCCAGCACTTTGGGAGGCCAAGGCAGGTGGATTGCTTAAGGTCAGGAGTTCAAGACCAGCCTGACCAACATGGTGACACCCCATCTCTACTAAAAATACAAAAATTAGCCAGTCATAGTGGCACGTGCCTGTAGTCCCAGTTACTTGGGAAGCTAGGGCAGGAGAATTGCTAGAACATGGAGGCGGAGATTGCAGTGAGCTGGGTGACAAAGTGAGACTCCATCTCAAAAAATAATAATAATAAGACAACATTTGCTTCCTACTCACTCTCTTTGTCAGGTTTTGCTCAAAGACATGGAAAAAGGTCACAGTTTGCTGAAATCAGCCCGGGAGAAAGGAGAGAGGGCTGTTAAATACTTGGAGGAAAGCGAGGCAGAGAGGTTGAGAAAAGAGATTCATGATCACGTGGAGCAGTTGAAGGAACTGACCAGCACTGTCCGGAAAGAACACATGACCCTGGAAAAAGGTCTTCATTTAGCAAAGGAATTCTCAGATAAATGTAAAGCACTGACACAGTGGATAGCAGAATACCAGGAAATCCTACATGTTCCTGAAGAACCCAAAATGGAATTATATGAGAAAAAAGCTCAGTTATCTAAATACAAGGTAGTGTGTTGTTACTCGTTGACAGATGCTTGTGGAGGTCACACAGAGACTAAATGGAAGGGAGGTGATTCTTGCGGTGTGTCACCTGTAACAGCTGCTGGAATACATCCCGCACATGACCATTCTGCAGCTGGCCAGTGATGCCATGACTTATGGAGATTTATTGCATTAAATACGCTACTTCAGAGTTATTTTTTCCATTCAGAGATCTAACACTCAAAGATTGTATCAATACATACATTGATCATATGTATCTGTCAGTCAATGAAGATCTTTTCTGACAGTGATCCAGGTATTTGAATCCTCCAGATAAAATCTTGCTGGCATCAGGATTCCATACCTGTAGGTTTTATCTTTCCCATATAGAGGCTTCCCTTCATCTTCTGGTACCCAAGGCTAGAAGCTGACCTATGGAAAATTGAAAATGACATATCATATTTGTAAGAAAATAAGTTCTAATTAACAAATACTAGCTAAGTACTTTAGAAAATGGTTTTTGAAAGGATAAGTAGTGGTGTAGATACAGCTATACATGATATAGATATGGGTACTTCACCCATTCAAATTTTTGAAGCAATTATGCAAGCTTATACATTGAATAATTTGTGTTATAAATTTGATCTGGATGATTGAGTGATACCTTTAAGAATTACAGTGTGGTGGCTTACCCCAAAGCTCTTCTTGTCAGAAGCTTTTGTGATGGCCTCTTCCAGCCAATGTCTATTTCTATCCTTGGCTTCTCTGCCAAGCCTGACAACTTGTCTTTGAAGATGCCACCTGAGAATCACAACCTCTTCCTCCCAGCCACTGAATTCTTGATAGATTTAAATAGTGCTTTCAGCCTATCTCAGCAAGTTCACAACTGGAATTGTTCTCCCTAACTCCATAACTAGCTCTAACTGGAACTAACTTCATGACCTCAAAATCAAAAGAGAGTGGCCTCACTCCATTTTACAATGCAATTCTTTTTCCTCTGATGAAAATTATAAGGTGGAAGCTGGAAGTATGAACTATATTAAATTTGGTCAAATATAAGTATTTCCCGTCCTTTTTTTCTTCACATAGGAAGGGCCATTTGATATGTTACTTTTCTCTTCTATTTAGAAAATGTGTTAGCCATAATAAATCACTCTTTAATGTTTTTCACTTATTGATTCTTAAAATATGTACCAATCTTTCTTTGAGGCAGATCATCTCTTGCATGCCACAGGAATATGTATGTATTCATCTTGTCCACAGAGATAAGCAGGCTCATTTTTTTTTCTTTGTAATTCAAGTCACTTCAACAAATGGTGCTGTCCCATGAACCATCAGTAAAGTCAGTGAGAGAGAAGGGTGAAGCCCTTTTGGAACTGGTGCAGGATGTCACTTTAAAGGACAAAATAGATCAACTGCAAAGTGATTACCAGGACCTGTGCAGTGTAGGAAAGGTAAGGAGAGATGAGAGATTCTGTAAAAGTGTTTATTTGCCAAAATTTGGGCCCCGACTCCATTCTCTCTGTCACATAATTTTAAGGCCTGATATGGGTCAGTATTTTTTTTATTCAGATGGCTATTTAATGATGAGTATTTTTTTTCCATTCCTGGTAGTCTTCTGATATAAGTAGCTCTATCCACCCTGTGAGTTGCACTGGGTTTTTTGTAATACAAAACAGTTTGGAGTAGGTTTTTGACTTGAAAGTCACCTCTGATTGGCACCTGGTTTTGCAGGAACATGTCTTCAGTCTGGAAGCGAAAGTCAAAGACCATGAAGACTACAACAGTGAGCTCCAAGAGGTCGAAAAGTGGCTGCTGCAGATGTCCAGCAGGCTAGTGGCCCCTGACCTCCTGGAGACGAGCAGCCTGGAGACAATCACCCAGCAACTGGCCCACCATAAGGTACCCCTGACCTCTAAAGGGCTGCCTTTGGGACAGCTTCACCAGTGTGTATATGCAAGCGTCTGTGCATGTGCGTGTGTGTGGCAGGGGATGAGGGGTGCATACACAGCTGCATCTCTGGTTTATAATGATTGCATCAAGAGAATTGGGTCTATATTAGTCTATTTTCACGCTGCTGTTAAAGACATACCCAAGGCTGGGCAATTTACAAAAGAAAGAGGTTTATTGGATTTATAGTTCACGTGGCTAGGGAGGCCCCACCATAAAGGCACGTCTCACATGACAGCAGACGGCTTGTGCAGGGAAACCCCCCAGTTTAAAACTATCAGATCTCATGAGACTTATTCACTTTCATGAGAACAGCACAGGAAAGACCTGCCCTGTGATTCAATTATCTTCTACCAGGTCTCTTCCACAACACTTGGAAATTCAAGATGAGATTTAGGTGGGGCCACAGCCAAACCATATCAAGGTCTAAGTCTCAAGCACCTCTGGCAATTGACAACAGTTGGACTTGATATTCAAGTGAATCAAGAAGAGTTGAATCCTGGCACTTCTGAACACATGGTTGCATGTTTCCCAGCTAATAATTTCTATCTCAGAATTTAGTCTTTATGGAGTCTATTTTAAAAAATGCAGCCAAAGCCATCAGGAAGTCTGGATTCTAGGCTGGACTCTTTCCCTTCCTGGAGAGAGAGCTTAGCCTATCTGAGTCTGTCTTTTTCTCCTTTAGGATAATAACAATATTAGCCCATCTCATAATTGTCGTGCTAAGCATAGGAGATAATATTTGTGATGATGTTTTGTAAATCACAAAGTACAATACTAATATGAAGAGTTCTTATCTTTATTAATATGTGTTTTTAGTAATTATATGTACCAGATGATAGATGTTATGGTCACAATTTTATGGAGCAACTTATTTGTGATCTTAATGGAAAACAATTTTAGTCATGATATGGTCATAACTAGGAAATCCAGTTAGCCTCTCTGGACTCCAGCATTTCTGTCTGTAAGAAAAGATTTCATTTAATAAATACGAATAAAAAAGCAACTACACAATACCTTCTGGTAGGCACTGAGGAGATACTAACCCAGAAGGTAATCTACCCCATGAATAACCGCATGATGGAGTGGTTCTATTCCAACTCAGAGACAAAGTGGTTCTTTTCAACCAAATGTATGTAATAACTGCTAGCCCAGCACTGCTTGAAAAAGTAGTAAACCCTGGACTGCTGAGGGGCCACCCAAGTTTCCTGTAGATGGGTTACTGAGGCAGCCCTAGGTTGGATTGTGTCACTTATCATTAGCATCATATAACAGTTTAAAAAAAAAGTACCTGATTTTATTGTATTTATTTATTTTATTTATGTTTATTTATTTATTTTTTTTTGAGACAGAGTTTCACTCTTGTTGCCCAGGCTAGAGTGCAATCTCAGCTCACTGCAACCTCCGCCTCCTGGGTTCAAGCAATTCTTCTGCCTCAGCTTCCCGAGTAGCTGGGATTACAGGTGGCTTACACCATGCCTGGCTAATTTTTGTATTTTAATAGAAACAGTGCTTCACCGTGTTGCCCAGGCTGATCTCGTAACTCCTGACCTCAGGTGATCCACCTGCCTCAGCCGAGATTACAGGTGTGAGCCACCATGCCCGGCCAGAACCTGATTAAAAATAAATAAATTCCTCCTCCCTGAGTCATCTATAAGAATGCTCACTGGAGAAAGCAAGTGGGCATGGTGGTGTGAGGTGAAATCAGGCAAAGCTATGTCCAAAGCCTGGGGCTATGCCGTACCTTGACTGTGTTTTACAACCTCACTGTGCTTCAGTTTTCTCATCTATGAAACAAAATAATAATAACATTCGTCAGGGCTTATATGTAATTCCTGGACTATAGCAGGTACTTCATAAATGTTAAGTTTAAATGCTATTTTCATTATTAGAAACAGTATTAGAGGTAAGTTAGATGTCACATGAATTAAAAATTAGATATTAGATTATTATGGAAACTAGAATTAGATTATTATGTTGGTGCAAAAGTAATTGCAGTTTTGGTATTAAAAGTAATAACAAGCCAGGCATGCACACCTGTAATCCCAGCACTTTGGGAGGCCAAGGCCAGCAGATCACTTGAGGTCAGGAGTATGAGACCAGCCTGGCCAACATAGTAAAACCCCGTCTCTACTAAAAATACAAATAGTAATAATAACTTGCCAGGTGTGGTGGCATGCACCTGTAATCGCACCTACTTGGGAGGCTGAGGCAGGAGACTCGCTTGAACCTGGGAGGTGGAGGTTGCCGCGAGCCAAGATTGTGCTACTGCACTCCAGGCTGGGCAGTAGAGTGAGACTGTTTCTCAAAAAAAAAAAAAAAGGAATGACAAAAACCACAACTACTTTTGCACCAACCTTATAGAAATGAGATGTTATATAAATTTGATGAAATAGTAATTAGATTGTTTTAGATAAAAATTATGCCAGAATTATAACTGATAGACTTGGAAAATGTAAGGACATCTTTCTGTCTGGTAATAATACCGTGGAGCAGATATCTCTCTCAGACCAGCCATGTGTAGTCTTAAAGGTTACTTCATCATTCTTTATGTAACTAATCCCTTAAACTCATTGACTCTTCCCATTGGAGTATCCCTGAAAACACACATGTGCTTTTGTTTTCATTTAATATATAAGATAAATTGCAAGATTCTTTCAAAAACAATATTAAACAGTGAAATTATCTATCTTTAACTTTGTTTGATGGTTAAGTTATTTAAAACTAAAAGTAGGATTTTGAGAACTCTGTATTGGTTTCATTTTTACAGGCAATGATGGAAGAAATAGCTGGTTTTGAAGACCGTTTGAACAATCTTCAAATGAAAGGTGATACTTTGATTGGCCAGTGTGCAGACCACCTGCAAGTGAAACTGAAACAAAACGTGTATGCTCATCTGCAGGGTACAAAGGACAGCTACTCAGCGATCTGCAGCACAGCTCAGAGAGTGAGTGTCAGCAGAACATTCCATGATGATGAGGAGTTATGGAGAGAGGCTGTGCAGTCTACACACTTTTTACAAATAGAATTCGTAAATAGAATTTACAAATACAACTAATCTGGTGTGTTGCCAGATGGGAAATAGGAGGATAAATTTCCCAGTCGCTAAGTGAACACAAAACTAACACATTTCATGTTTGATTGATGTGACTAAGCAGTGAATTTCAGATATTGTTTTATCCAATTCCTTTATTCCATGAATTGATTATGAATAAGTTTGTTAAAAGTTGATTTGGGCCAGGCATGGTGGCTCAAGCCTGTAATCCCAGCACTATGAAAGGCCAAAGCAAGTGGATCACTTGAGGTCAGGAGTTCGAGACCAGCCTTGCCAACATGGTGAAATCTGTCTCCACTAAAAATACAAATATTAGCTGGGTGTGGTGCCCCTGTAATCCTACCTACTCGGGAGGCTGAGACAGGAGAATCGCTTGAACCCAGGAGGCGGAGGTTGCAGTGAGCCAACGTCGCACCACTGGACTCCAGCCTGGGTGACAGAGTGAGATTCTGTTTCAAAAAAAGTTGATTTGTTTGTTGGTAAAAGGAATTTGAGGAGATTATAGTGTTTGTTTTTCTTTGCACACCATCAATACTTTCTAATTTGCTGTTTATTTTGTAACACAAAATAAATTTATTTCATAATTTTCACAGTCATTATTTTTTTTGTAACTATACATGGCATAGGTTCTAATCTAAATCAATATTTGTTTGCATTCATGTAGAATTTGAGAAAGGAGTAAGTGCCAAATTTGACTTACATTTACGTGGGTACACTTCCACTAAAAAAGGATTCTTAATGTTTTAGAAAGAAGTCTAAGAGGGACAAGAATTGCTATTTTTACAAAAATTTAGCAAAATAAGTAAATAGCTTTCTATTATTATAGAATTTTTAAATGACACTGCAAAGAGTTTTTGTAAACCTTTGAAGTCTTCTGTATATTTTTGTTTACTGGGCTAGCCAGTAAGAACTGAAAATACACCAGTGACGTGGTTAGAATGGTCTGTGTTCAGCACAATATTAATTTTTTAAATGCTAGGTGACATTAGTCAACTTTCTAGACTTAAAAAAAAATCACCTTCAAAGGTTAACAAAAGGAGGAATAAAAAAATCTAATAAATAATTGACATGATGACAAAGGGGGAAAAGGGGTAGTGAAGAAAGAAAATGAGCTACACATAGGACTTTCCAGTGTGTTCATTCATTCACTCATTCAACAGAGATTTCTTGTACACTGACTTCCTTCGCAGTGGGCATTTTCTTTGCATTAGGTATACTGTTTTAAGTTTTTTTTTTTTTAAAAATTGGTGGATGTTGGAAAGACCAACATAATTTTTAAAATTTAAAAAAGCAGATGAAATTCTAAGACCATAATCAGAACTTTATAATTAAAGTTTGCAAAAGTGATAAAGAAAACAAAACACCATTCTTTTAAAAATTCTACTTGGATCAAGAATAAATAAGGGATAAACATAATGTCAGATGAAAATGATGAATTTAAATGATGACAGAGAAAAGCAGAATTCAATGATTGTTTCTATTGTCTCAGTAATGAAAGAAATGCCAGGTTAAACTAATTTTCTTCCTTTTTCCTTTTTTATAAATGGAAACATCACAGATATATTTCATCTTAATCTCAAGTAGACACATAATTGTTTCTTAATACGTCTTTATGGATAAAATGAAAATTGGTTGGCTTTTTGAGGATTAATTAATTAAATAGACATATCAGAAAATGTATGAATTATTCTGGATTATTTTTGCCCTGGAACATGACTTCTAAGATGAAGTGAGGGCATTCACCTCTCCGCTCCTTATGTTAAAATTTAGCTCAAATTTTACCTTACCTCGAATGCAGAAGCATTTGTAGTTAGAGAAACATTGGTTATCTTTTTTGAGATCGTGTTTTATTTTTACTTTTAGTTGCTAGCTTAAATAAAAAGTGCAATATTTATACCATAGAAAAAGAAGCTGCAAAAACCTCTAACATGTTTATGACAATTAACTTCAATGATTTGTGTATTCTAGCATGCCTCTGTAGTTATATTTACCCTGCTCATGTTCTCTTCCCCTAATCCAGATATTACATTGTGATGTGTGGACTGAGAAGTTATCAAGTGGGGGATGGCCATTGCATTTTGGAACATATGGGGAGACATACAACTGCTTTAGATATGTGTATGAAATTGGGGAGCATTGGGGAAAAATCCATTTAGAAGTACTGGTCATGTTTCATTGAATTCCAATGATCTTTATAGAAGTAGAAAGCAGTTCTCCTAATCTCAGCATGGTTTTATTGTCTCAGGTGTACCAGAGTTTGGAACATGAACTTCAGAAGCACGTCAGCCGACAAGACACCCTGCAGCAGTGCCAGGCCTGGCTTTCTGCAGTCCAGCCAGATTTAGAGCCAAGCCCTCAACCACCTCTTAGTAGGGCAGAAGCCGTTAAGCAGGTAATAAACTCCTGAAAGTTTGTGTTATTCTTGTGAATCATTCAGACAGTTAATGAAAATGTGTGAAGTACCTATGATGTGCCAACTTGTATTGGCTCCTGGGAATCTAAAAGTGGGAATAAGGTCTGAGGTTGGCTCTAGTGGAGTTCATATGCCAGCCAGAAGATGGACGTGATACTGAGGGGCCAACCTGGTAGACTAGAAAGAGAATGGGGACTGAGCACAGTGGCTCATGCCTACAATCCCAGGACTTTGGGAGGCTGAGATGGGTGGGTCACTTGAGGTCAGGAGTTTGAGACCAGCCTGGCCAACATGGTGAAACCCCATCTCTACTAAAAATACAAAAATTAGCCAGGCATGGTTGTATGCACCCATAATCCCAGCTACCCTTGAGGCTGAGGCAGGAGAATCACCTGGACCCAGGAGGCGGAGGTTGCAGTGAGCCAAGATCATGCCACTGCACTCCAGCCTAGGTGACAAAGCAAGACTCTGTCTCAAAATATTTAAAGATAACAATAAAAAATAAAGTAATAAATATTAAAAATAAATTATTAAAAAAAAAAAAGAATAGGGCCAGACATAGTGGCTCACGCCTGTAATCCTAGTGTTTTGAAAGGCCAAGGTGAGTGGATCACATAAGGTCAAGAGTTCAAGACCATCCTGGCCAGCATGGTAAAGCCTCACCTCTACTAAAAGTATAAAAATTAGCTGGGGGTGGTAGCAGGCACCTGTAATCCCAGCTATTAGGGAAGCTGAAGCACAAGAATTGCTTGAACCTAGAAGGTGGAGGTTGCAGTGAGCCAAGATCGCTCCATTGCACTCCAGCCTGGGCGACATAGTGAGACTCCGTCTCAAAAAAAAAAAAAAAGAAAGAAAGAAAGAAAGAGAATGGGCACTGTAACCAAATATCAATTCTGTTACCTAATCTGTAGGGGGACCATGGGTATGTCATCTAATTTCTCCGAGCCTCCGGGATAGTTTCCTGCTATCAAAAGTGGCATTTATGAGTATACTTACTTCCAAAAGCTATAATGAAACGCAAATGTCACATTGCAAATAAACATGATTTATAAACAGAAAAGTAATACTAGCTTCTCACATAGTTTTGAAGCATAAACAAGGTGCTTCATAAATAATTATTGAATAGACAATGAAATGTTCATTTTTATTATGTAAAAGGAATTCTATTGCATATTAATTTGACATCCACAGGCTTAAAATGTTGTTGCTGAGACTTATTCAGAGTATGTGGGAAATGTTTTTTAAACTTTTGTACTAAGCAGCTTTTGTATGCAGTGCTAACCCCGTGGGAAAATATTTTAGAGGAATTTAGTTATAAAGATTATTGCTGCCAGATATGCATTAACAGTATTAAATAAGTAATCTAATAAGAGAATAACATAATACACAAATTGAGAATAACATAATGCATTTGTTCATTGAGTCCACATGAAAAAATGTGTCTAGTTAATTCATCCCCCAGAGTCTACTTTCTGAAGGCTTAAATGATGTGCATTGTCATTAAATGGTTCACAAAAGCATTCATATTATACTTTATAAGAATAGGATCAGGACAAATGAAACATGGTTCTCCTTGTATCAAGAAAAATGAATGAGCCAGGCACGGTGGCTCACATCTGTAATCCCAGCACTTTGGGAGGCTGAGGTGAGCAGATCACGAGGTCAGGGGTTCGAGACCAGCCCTCCACCATGGTAAAACCCAGTCTCTACTTAAAAATACAAAAAAAAAAAAAAAATTTAGCTGGGTGTGGTGGCGCACACTTGTAATCCCAGCTACTTGGGAGGCTGAGGCAGGAGAACTGCTTGAACCAGGGAGGTGGAGGTTGCGGTGAATCGAGATCACGTCATTGCACTCCAGCCTGGGCAAAAGAACGAGACCGTCTCAAAAACAACACAAAACAAAACAAAAAGACCCCCAAAACCTCAGAATGCAATTGTTGGAAAAAAAGAAAAATGAATGAAGGACTGCCTATCCTCTGCCTTTTTTATTAGACTGAGCTTTCTTGAATCACAAGCCACCTTTCTTGTGGCTGTTTGTTTCCAATGCAATTATTCAGAACAATTCAGATCAACACTTAATTTTTCTCCTTTGTTACCAAAAAATAAATAAATAAATAAAAGAGATGAGGGGAGAAGAAATTATTAATGCCGGTGATCTTTTGCTAGGGCAGGAAGAGATTTATTGCACATACCCACAGGCAGATACTGATCCTTCTTCCAGATTATGTGACTTTCTGGTTCCCTGTTTCCACCTCTTTCATGTGTCTCTCAAAATGGTCTTTCTCATCTTTCAAAGTAGCCAGAGAAGGGATTTTGAGGTGACAGAGGCACCTGGATCACAGTCACTCTGAGGTGGAAAGGTTTTTTTAATTTTGTTTTCTCAGGTTTTTTTTTTTTGTTTCATTTTTTTAAAATTTATTTTGTTTTTTCTTTGTTTTCAGTTTTTCTCTTGGCAAATGCAGTAAGTCCTCACTTAATGCCATCGATATGTCTTAGAAACTGAAACTTTAAGCAAAACCATATACAGCAGGTCCTCAAATAACGTCATTTCCTTTAACATGCAGGTTTGTTATAACATTGATGAAAACAAAAATTATTTCATTATATGACGTTTTGCTTAAAGAAGCTGCAGTTTCCAAGAACCTGCTGACAACATTAAGTGAGGACCTACTGTGTTCATGTAAAACTGAGCTGGCCCATAGTGGCTGCTGAGCTTGGATTTGTGACTGGAGAATCCACATATAATGGGCATGGTACCAACGTGCAGTGTGTATTCCCAGCACCACCCGTGTAGTAAAGCCTCAATACATATGTGAAAAGATAACACATACCTTACTACCACAAGATAATGGCACATGGATTCGATTCCATTCTGTGTGCTATATGTTTTTATTAGGCATAAAATGTGAACTTTAGGGAATGGAAAAAAGTACGATAAGAGTTTTCTGGCTGGGCATGGTGGCTCACATCTGTAATCTCAGCACTCTGGGAGGTGGTGGGTGGATCACAAGGTCAGGAGATTGAGACCACCCTGCCTAACATGGTGAAACCCTGTCTCTCCTAAAAATACAAAAAATTAACCAGTCGTGGTGGCATGAGCCTGTAGTCCCAGCTACTCGAGAGACTGAGACAGGAGAATTGCTTGAACCCGGGAGATGGAGGTTGCAGTGAGCTGAAGTCACCCCACTGCACTCCAGCCTGGGTGACAGAGGGAGATTCTGTCTCAAAAAAAAAAAAAAAAAAAAAAAAAGATTTTTCTGTAAAGTTGATTTTACCAAACATCTTTTGCAGCTGTGTGGTCACTGACACTCTATATATTGCTTCCAAAGCTTTCAGAATCAGACCAATTATATAAATCTCGCAATATACCATCATTTCTCTCAATTAAATGTGTTCATAAAATAGAAATTCTGACAGCGTGTTCTCTTCTCATATCCCAAAGTTGTTTGAGACAAATAACGGTCTCTGGGTCATGGGTGCATGATGTGGTACTTGCGCACAGTGGCTGATGACTCACAACACCATAGATAGCTTGTACATTCAATTGAAAAGGTGCTACTTCTGACTTCATGTGAAATTGATCTGTATTTATTATATCCACAGGAGCATAGTGTGTGTAGGTAATCCACACAGTGCAGAGGACAAATATTGAGAGCAGAGTCAAAAAATCAGGTGCCATGATTGACGCTATGATTCTGGAAAATCCTGGAGGTCGGCTTTACCCTTATAACCTGCAGTAGATACCACCCTCCTTATTCATCCCTATTTATGTAATAAACAAGAACCACTTCTCACCACCTCAGCCACCACCTCTGGTTAGGCCATCTTCACGGTTCATCTGATCCATGCAGTAGCCTAACACCTGCGCACCATTTCTGCCTACAGCCCCTGTGGCATGTTCTCCGCGCGATGTTAGAAGGGAGTCTTTGAAAGCCTGTCTAAGACCATGATGCTCCCAGTATTATCCCATCACACTTAAATTCGAACTTTCTTACCATGGCTTATGAATAGGCTGATTATATGATTTGTTTTCCCAAATAGAACTTTCTTGATAGGACAGAGTCTGCTTGACATCATCCAATGGGACTAGAGCAGTGGTTCACAACTGGGGTGGGGGAGATGGTGACTTTGCTCCCACAGGGGACATTTGGCAATGTCAGAACACGTTATTGGTTGTCACAACTGGGAGTGGTGGGGGTGTTGCTGGCATTAAGTGGACAGATGCAAAGGATGCTGCTGACATTCTGCAATGTATAAGGCAGCCCCCACAACAAAGAATTATTTGGAGTCAAGTGTCAATAGTTCTGAGCTGAGGAACTCTAGACTAGAGACAAAGCCCAGCAAATTGGGATGTATGGTCAGCTCTCCTTATAAGGGGGCTCCATGACTTGCCCCCATCCTGCTCGCCAACCTCTGTTCCCACCTAGTTAACTCTGCTCCAGCCTCAGAGCTTTGCATTTGCTGCCTCTCTACCCACCATGTCCACCTGCCTGGAATGTTCTTGCCTGGAATGTTCTTACCTTATGACACACTATGCATTCAGGTCTTTTCTTCTGAGGGGCCTTGGAGATACACTGTCCCTGCCATAGCAGCCCTTCTTTCTCATACACTCTCTGCTTAGCACCTTGATTTTTCTACATGCTATTTAGCACTACCAAACATTCCAGTGCATGTTTGTTTATTTATATTCATTCGTCTCCCTTCTGAGAATGTAAACTCCATGGGAGCAAGGGTTTTGCTTTAGGCTCTATTCCCAGTATCTAAAATGGATCCTGAATAGAATCTGAGCATCTGCAAAGAAACACATTTCTTTGTTCCTGTAAATAGATTAAAGATCCACCTGGAGAAGCCTTTCTTGGGCTTGTAGAAAAAGAAGAGTACAAGATGAATCTCCTGCAGAGAAAAAGAAGCCCAGACATCTGTGTTTTCACCTCACTCCAATGAAACCTACCAACTCACCGACCTTTGCCTTCTCTCTCTAAGATAGGCACTTTGGGAGGCCGAGGCGGGCGGATCACGAGGTCAAGAGATCGAGACCATCCTGGCCAACACAGTGAAACCTCGTCTCTACTAAAAATACAAAAAAAATTACCCGGGCGTGGTGGCATGCGCCTGTGGTCTCAACTACTTGGGAGGCTGAGGTGTAAGAATTGCTTGAACCCAGGAGGCAGAGGTTGCAGTGAGCCGAAACTGTGCCACTGCACTCCAGCCTGGTGACAGAGCAAGACTCCGTCTCAAAATAAAACAAACAAAAACAAAAGATAGGCAAAAACATGTTAAGAAGCAGGGCAGAGTAGGCTACAAATTCTTTCTCTGAAATGCAAAATAAGCTGGCACATGAGCAAATAATCTGGAAAGATTATAGAAGTTTTTTGGGTTTTCCTCTTTCCCGGACCATACAGAATACTTCACTTACAAGGAAAAGCAAATGGTGGACACATAAATCCCCATCGGTGTTTTGAATTTCTTCCTGTGAGTCACTAATATAGGTCACTTTAACAAAATGGTGAAAACACTGAGCATAGCAAGATTATTTTTGAAATGTCAACAGAATATTACAAGGGATACAAGTATTTGCCATCTAAATAGATGATGCATCTCTTTCACTCTGACAATTGCCTTTTCCAGGTCAAACACTTCAGAGCTTTGCAAGAGCAGGCAAGGACCTATCTAGATCTCCTTTGCTCCATGTGTGACTTGTCAAATGCTTCGGTGAAAACCACAGCAAAAGATATTCAGCAAACAGAGCAAATGGTAAGAAAATGAAAAAACCCATTGAATTTGTTTGTTTTATTATATTTGCTTGAATATTTCATGTGAGGCTGAAAGAAAATAGCTCTTGGGTTGTTCTTGCTATATAAAGGCTTCTACAGCCATTATAATAAATAGATATTGGCATTTCAGCTAAGTCATAGAAAATTAAGCACATCCTGACATTGATGACATCAGGTGGGGACTGAATCACTTAGTCACATTAATTAACTGCCCATTAACACCTTTCTTTTCTCTCCTCCTTAATTACCATTCTCTTTTCCTACTTTGCTGCACTTTTTTTTGTTCTTTTCTCCTTTTCCACCTTTTTCTTTAGGCAATACTCAATATGAAAGGGGCTCTTGACCCTTTCTTTATGGGCTGTGATGAGCTAGCAGTACCAGTCTACACCGACAGATGGCAGCACTGGATCCGTGTATTCACCTCTGCTGCCACTGTAGCCTTAAACTCTTCAATGAAACACATTTGAGTTTGTTTGTTTGTTTGTTTGTTTGTTTGTTTGTTTTGAGTCACACTCTTCCACCTAGGCTGGAGTGCAGTGGCTCCATCACCACTGACTGAAGCCTCAACCTCTTGGGCTCAAGTGATCATTCCACCTCCGCCTCCCAAATAGCTGGGACTATAGGCATGCACCACCACGCCCAGCTAATTTTTATATCTTTTGTAGAGACAGGGTTTTGCTATGTTGTCCAGGCTGGTCTTGAACTCCCAGGCTCAAGCAATCTTCCCACCTTGGCCTACCAAAGTACTGGGATTACAGGCATGAGCCACCACACCTGGCCCACATTTGAGTTTAAAAGAAAAATAAGACTTAGTTTTGGTATTTAATTTATTAAATATTCACAGAATAGTAAAATGATTCACAGGAAAAAATGTCAAAACAATAAGGTTTTTCTCTCTAATATTATCAAAACAAATCTGTTTGTAAATCCTTACAAAAGCTGATGTAACCCATTCATTTATTTTATATCTTTTTTTGGGGGAGGGGGTGGGGACAGAGTCTCCCTATGTTGCCCAGGCTGCAGTGCAGTGGCACAATTTCGGCTTACTGTCACCTCTGCCTCCCGGGTTCAAGCAATTCTCATGCCTCAGCCTCCCGAGTAGCTGGGAATACAGGTGCACACCACCATGCCTAGCTAGTTTTTTGGTATTTTAGTAGAGAAAGGGTTTCACCATGTTGCCCAGGTGGGTCTTGAACTCCTGAGCTCAAGCAATCTACCTGCCTTGGCCTCCCAAAGTGCTAGGATTACAGGCATGGGGCACTGCACCTAGCCAATATAACCCATTTATCTTTTACAGAAATGATTTGTTGAAACAAATTACATACCTTCAAAAACCAGTGAAACAGATCTAAAGATATATCCAAAACATTATAATTCAGGTTGTTGTTAGAAAGGTGAACAAATGTACAGTAGAGAACAATAGATGTCTTTTCTAGTTAACCAACTAGAAAACAATAGATGTCTTTTCTAGTTAACCAACACCAAATTGATGAGTCAGATGAATCTACAGAAATGCCCAATGCAAAAAACCACTAGAGCAGCTTTAGACTTAGAGTTTCACAACACTGATTAAAACCATATAGCATAACTTGTAGACATTTAAAGTCTTTAGAAATCCTAAATATAAAAGAAAATCTGCTTTTCCTGAAGCAAATAAAGAAGTACTTTTCAGATTTATGTATTTGTGTGTGTGTGTGTGCTTGTGTGTGTATGTGTACCAGATAAGCACACAGATGAGCTAGAGAATTACATCTCTGATTCATTAACCATAAATGTTTCCATGTATGGTTGCTAACTTTTATCTCTGTTTCCTCAAGATTGAACAAAGGCTTGTCCAGGCCCAGAACTTAACTCAGGGTTGGGAAGAGATCAAGCACCTGAAGGCTGAGCTCTGGATTTACCTGCAAGATGCTGATCAGCAGCTGCAGAACATGAAGAGGAGGCACTCTGAACTGGAGCTGAATATTGCACAGAACATGGTTTCCCAAGTTAAGGTGGGAATTAATTTGTACCCAGGGGAGATAAAAGAGGCCAACAGAGTAGAAAAGTTGAAATGTGTTCAGTGTATTCACTTCAATATGACTGAGTGTCTGTCAGTCCTTAGATATTAATACAACTCTTTAAGTTTAAGGCAGGGGTCTCCAACACCCAGGTCATGAACCAGTTCTGGTCCATGGCCTGTTAGGAACCTGGCCGCACAGTGGGAGATGAGTACTGCCTGAGCTCTGCCTCCTGTCAGATCAGAGGCTGCATTACATTCTCATAGAAGCACAAACCCTATTGTGAACTGCGAATGCAAGGGATCTATGTTGTGCACTTCTTACAATAATCTAACTAATGTCTGATGATTCGAGGTAGAACAGCTTCATCCTGAAACCATCCCCCGCCAGCCCCGTTCATGGAAAAATTGTCTTCCACAAAACCCATCCCTGGTGCCAAAAAGTTTGGGGACTGCTGCTTTAAGGAATAGCAAATCTGAACAAACTTTATTTGGTGCCAGGGAAAACAGATTATAAAGTAAACATTCAAATATATTATTGAAGCTTCAGATGGCCACTTGCATCAGAAGACATTCATCCTCTATGTGGTTCCTGAAAAAAAGCAGGTGTGATTTAGTCTACAGAGTAGACTGCTTAGTCAGAAGACTGAAACTAAGCAAACATGAAACATTATGATTTTTTTAGATTTTTATCACCATATGCTAAAGCCATAAGACCATAAGCGTATCAATTCATTAATTATATATTTAGTCAATATGTAATTAATTTAAAGTGTAATATAAATACAGTTTATATTATATATTTATATATAATTTAAATAATTTCAAATATATAGAAAATTGTGGCCAGGTGTGGTGGCTCATGCCTGTAATTCCAGCACTTCAGGAAGCTGAGGTGGGCAGATCACTTGAAGCCAGGAGTTTGAGACCAGCCTGGCCAACACGGTGAGACCCTGTCTCTCCTAAAAATACAAAAATTAGCCTTGCATGGCACACCTATAATCTCAGCTACTTGGGAGGCTGAGGCATGAGAAACACTTGAACTTGGGAGGTGGAGGTTGCAGTGAGCCGTGATCGTGCCCCTGCACTCCAACCCGGGCCACAGATTAAGAATCTGTCTCAACGAACAAAAAAAAAAGAAAAAAGAAAATTATAAGTGTATTAACTTGATTGGAAGTTGGATCAGATTTTTAATAAACTTTAAGATTTATTTTATTCTCTGTGATTATGGGTCAATAATAATATATTATCTACTGGAGTACTGTTTGCAAGTGCAGAAAAAAAAAGGGAATAGGGATAATAAATTAGATTTATTTTTTCTCAAAAGCATGAACTCTTGTTTAAAAAAAATTGTGAGCCATCCTAGAAATTTAATTTTTTAAAATGTATTTTATAAGAAAAGTTTTATTATAAAAGGCTTAGAAAATACAGAAATGTCTTAAGAAGCAAATTTAAATCATCTGTGATACTACTATTCAGAGATAATAAACAATGCTAATATTTTGTTGTATCAGTTTTAGATATACACGTACTTAAAACATTCAAGATGATGCTGTGGTTTTATTAACATTTTAATTGCGATTGAACCTAGCTTTAAGGACAAAATTTCATACATCATCAGTCAGGGGATTTAAGAGATTTTTTGGGTAGTGGGAGACAGGGAAGAAGTAAATGGAAATGAGAGTGAGCAGTGGGAGAGTGTGGAAGCCCATGAACCAACCCCCTGGAGGAACCACTATCCAAAGAAATGATCCTCTGGGCAGGTGTTGGGCTGGCAGAGATGGTATCTGAGAGAGAGATTTCTTACTGCTGTGTGTGCAGGGAGCAGGTGAATCTAAACCATTGTCTTTCCAGTTTGTGAATGGACTCCAGCCTTCTCCAGTTTTGTCCATAGCACCACTGTCCACCTGGTGACCCAAGCTATTTTGTCTTGTCTCTTACATTTGGAAGGTTTCTGTCAGAGGCGTTCAAACTAGAGCAACTCCATCTTGAATAGGGGCTGGATAATATGAGGCTGAGACCTGCTGGGCTGCATTCCTAGAAAGTTAGGCATTCTTAGTCGCAGGATATTTAGGTAAGGAAACAAGTCAATCATGTTTACTGAGCAGATCCATAACTTGACAGACCCAGGACTCAACAGATCTAGGAAATATCCTAGTGTCCCAATATCTTGAGAACAAAAGCACTTTTAGTTTAAGAATACATTTGGAAAAGCATGAACTCTTCAAAAATTTTTAGAAAACTAAGGCCGCACTTGAAGGTAAGGTAATGCCTTTTTTCATTAATGACTGTAATGTTTCACATTTATTAGTTTTTCTTGACGCCTCTTGAAATAGCACAGTAAAAGAGTATATCACAGTTACACTGATTCTTGGGAATTTAGGTTCATAAACAGGTACGGTGATTTTTAGATTCTCTTTGTTTCCCATGACTTATTGTACATTCTTCAGTTTTTTCATATTAAGAAACTTAGAGTGTTTAAAGTCTTATGTCTGTGTTGCTCTCTGTATTTATTTGGGGATTTCTTTACACATTACCTATTTTTTGTTGCTATTATCCTTTAGGATTTTGTTAAGAAACTCCAGAGCAAACAGGCATCTGTGAACACTATAATAGAAAAGGTGAATAAGTTAACAAAGAAGGAGGAGTCACCTGAACACAAGGAAATAAATCATTTAAATGATCAGTGGCTCGATCTGTGCCATCAGTCTAACAATCTGTGCTTGCAAAGGGAAGAGGATCTTCAGAGAACAAGAAATTACCATGACTGTATGAACGTCGTTGAAGTGTTCCTAGAAAAATTTACTACAGAATGGGATAACTTGGCGAGGTAACAGAAATTCTCCCATGGGTCATTAAAATGCTAAGCCAGATATTTCCTAATAGCTATAAAAATTTGAAATGTGGCCAGGTGCAGTGGTTCATGCCTATAATCTCAGCACTTTGGGAGGCCAAGGGTTGTGGATCATTTGAGGTCAGGAGTTCGAGACCAACTGGACAACATGGTGAAACCCCATCTCTACTAAACATACAAAAATTAGCTGGGTGTGGTGGTGCCTGCCTGTAATCCCAGCTACTTGGGTGGCTAAGGCAGGAGAATCACTTGAACCCTGGGGGAGGAGGCTGCAGTGAGCCGAGATTGTACCACTGCACTCCAGCTTGAGTTACAGAGCAAGACCCTGTCTCAAAAAAAGAAAAGAAAAGAAAAGAAAATTGAAATGTCTTAGGTATAAATCTATTGTTTATTATTATTAACATTGGTAAGTAAAACGTCATTATGAACCTAATGTTTTCATATGGATATAGAGTCATGGATTTCTTAGTTCGATATTAATTTAACCAGTGGGTAAAAGAGAAATGTTTGAAACTGGCATCATTTTCTCTGTGACCTCAAAGAATATTCTAAAAATATTTCTAATTTTGCTTAATTACAAATTATGGGATATCATCTATGAATTCATGAAATGAATCCTTATTGAACCTATATGCTCCCTAGGTTTCTTATCAAGTCTGTAAAGTAATGAATGTATTCTATGTAATTCAGTCAGGTTTTTTTCTTGTAAGAGTCTAGAAATTAGTGAACGATCCAATTTCAGTTAATTTGTGTCTTTTGTGATTTTGTAGTGATTGACCCCCTCTTAGCTTTCCTTTTTTTTATTATTATTATACTTTAAGTTCTGGGGTACATGTGCAGATAGTGCAGGTTTGTTACATAGGTATAAACCTGCCATGGTGGTTTGTTGCATCCATCCCCTTGTCATCTACATTAGGTATTTCTCCTAATGTTATCCCTCCCCAATCTTCCCACCCCCGCTATCCCTCCCCTAGCCCTCTCACCCACTGACAGGCCTGCATGTTTGATGTGCCCCTCCCTGTGTCCATGTGTTCTCATTGTTCAACATCCACTTATAAGTGAGAACATGTGGTGTTTGGTTTTCTGTTCTTGTATCAGTTTGCTGAGAATGATGGTTTCCAGCTTCATCCATGTCCCTGCAAAGGACATTGACTCATACTCTTTTATGTCTGCATAGTATTCCATGGTGTATATGTGCCACATTTTCCTTATCTAATCTATCATTGATGGGCATTTGGGTTGGTTCCAAGTCTCTGCTATTTTGAACAGTGCCACAATAAACATACTTGTGCATGTGTCTTTATAATAGAACGATTTGTAATCATTTGGGTATATACCCAGTAATGGGATTGCTGGGTCAAATGGTATTTCTAATTCTAGGTCCTTGAGGAATTGCCATACTGTCTTCCACAGTGGTTGAACTAATGTACACCCCCTCCAACAGTGTAAAAGTGTTCCTATTTCTCCACATCCTTTCCTGCATCTGTTGTCTCCAGATTTTTTAACGATCACCATTCTAACTGGTGTGAGATGGTATCTCAATGTGGTTTTGATTTGCATTTCTCTAATGACCAGTGATGATGAGCTTTTTTTCATATGTTTGTTGATCACATAAATGTCTTCTTTTGAAAAGTGTCTGTTCATATCTATCCTTCACCCACTTTTTGATGGGGTTGTTTGCTTCTTTCTTGTAAACTGGTTTAAGTTCTTTGTAGATTCTGGTTATTAGCCCTTTGTCAGATGGGTAGATTGCAAAAGTTTTTTCCCATTCTGTTGGTTGCCAGTTCACTCTAATGATATTTTCTTCTGCTGTGTAGAAGCTCTTAAGTTTAATTAGATCTCATTTGTCTACTTTGGTTTTCATTTCCATTGCTTTTCGTGTTTTAGTCATGAAGTCCTTGCCTATGCCTATGTCCTGAATAGTATTGCCTAGGTTTTCTTCTAGGGTTTTTATGGTGTTGGGTTTTATGTTTAAATCTTTAATCCATCTTGAGTTAATTTTTGTATAAGGTGTAATGAAGGGATCCAGTTTCAGCTTTCCAGTTTTCCCAACACCTTTTATTAAACAGGGGATGCTTTCCCCCTTGCTTGTTTTAGTTGGGTTTGTCAAAGATCAGATGGTTGTAGATGTGTGGCATTACTTCTGAGGCCTCTATTCGGTTCCATTGGTCTATATCTCTGTTTTGGTACTGTACCATGCTGTTTTAATTACTGTAGCCTTGTAGTATAATTTGAAGTCAGGTAGCATGATGCCTCCAGCTTTTTTTTTTTTTTTTTTCCTTAGGATTGTCTTGGCTATGCAGACTTTCTTTGTTGCATATGAAGTTTAAGGTGATTTTTTTCCAATTCTGTGAAGAAAGTCAATGGTAACTTGATGGGGATAGCATTTAATCTATAAATTACTTTGGTCAGTATGGCCATTTTCATGATATTGATTCTTCCTAACCATGAGCATGGAATGTTTTTCCATCTGTTTGTGTCCTCATTTCCTTGAGCAGTGGTTTGTAGTTCTCCTTGAAGAGGTTCTTCACATCCCCTGTTAGTTGCATTCCTAGGTATTTTA